>JARKIB010000222.1:0-207602 GCA_029378385.1 Mycena metata
CGGTGACACTTCGACCCGGAGTGGGCCTTTGTGTCCGCAATCACTTTGCCACTGGCGTCAAGGAGATCTAGAACAACGATGAAAGAGTGCGTGCTTTCTGACCTACTCGTTTTAATTTGCCTGAATTGCAGTACTGCTCGACACAGTGATCGCGTGTCCGGTGGATCGCCGTTGCGCCGGTGGCATGGCGGGTACAGGGGGGATATGCATCCATCAGGAAAAACCAAAGTTGCCCCATAGACCCAGAGAGACCCACATAGACGTCATAGACGTCATAGACGTCATAGACAATGGACTTCTATCATAGGCTGGTGGGAGGGGGGGGGGGGTCAAATCCATAGACACCCATAGACACCCATAAATCCCTGTTTTCTATGAAACTGGCCTGCTTTCTATGAGATTTTGTCAACTTTTTTGGTTCACAGTGGCTTAAAGCGCACACAAAAATGACAGTAAAAACACATGTTATATCCAGAGATACAAGGTTTCTGTCACCACCACCGACCTTACTCCCGCCTTTGCTTTCACCCCTGCGCTTACTTACTTACCGTTCAAGGTGTTTTTGCATCTGAATGTGAACTTGATTCCTTTTCGCTAAGAGACGTTATATCATACTACAGACTTGGCCAAGGTATCTAATGCAATTGAAGTAAAGTAATTAAAGTAAAGTGCTTTCTAACGGAATCGAACTCGCGACCTGGCGAGTTCGGACAAAGTACGGAATTGGGTCCACTACAAACTGAGCTAAGAGACCATATAGATGGGTGGAAGCCGCTCTAATAGGTGTGAACATTCTGATCTCCAGGCCAGTTCACTTCTCTCAAGTAAGTTCTTGCCTGTCCCACCCACATCTCCTCTGCTGAAAGCATCTGGGCATGAATACTTCTCTAGCAAGCAACTCATCAAATTTTTCACAAAGGCATATATTTGCAGATGTGAAAATAGACCCCAAACAAAAAGCTTGAAAAGAGCTATAAGAGTTGTTTAGCACAAGTTTTCCTTCAACAGCTTAAGTGAAGCACAAAATATGGAATAATTTCCTGGATGTGACAATTTTGAAAGCCAGAACAGTTCAGAACAAGGACTTTCCAAAAGAGGTGGTTGACACATAGACATTCATAGACCATCAGAGACTTTCATAAAAGGCTGTGTTTTATCATAGCATTTTGGTTTTCCTGATGCACAAATATGGTTCAATGCAACTCGCCAGCTAGCATGGTTTCGCCCTCATTAGACTATGTATTCACAATCATGTCGCATCAATCAACCGCCAAAGAAAGCCATAAACAGTGCAGGTACATTGAAAGACATCCATAGCTCCCCATAGACACTCATAGAGCCAGGGGTTGCCTCATAGCCACCCATAGACTATCAAAGATCATCAAAGACCCCCATAAAAGGCCATGTTCTATCATAGCATTTTGGTTTTTCCTGATGTAGTACCATCTTGGAGCAAGGTTTTCGGGATCCCATGGTGAGCATTTCGATGGCTCACGGACTTTTCATCTCTCAATTGGCCGGTTCCTCCCACTCGATAGTTGACTCATCAACAATATCTATGACTCAACCCAGTGAACTTCATTGGTCCGAACGGAGATGCACCGTGGTGGCGGTTAATTCCAAGGTCTCGGTGCCGTCGAAAAGGGGATCGGTATTGCGGACCAGCTCGTGAATACTGACATACATGGGCAGGCGGCGGAGGATTCGTTGATGCCTGCGATTGAAGTCTGGAAAAGAGGACGGGGTTTTCCGTGGGGTCCATGAGTGAGTTCACAGTGTTTCACTTTACCCTGGGAAGCTGCTCATCAAAGAGGTTTCGGAAATCGCGTACAGCCGTTTCAGCGGTCAAGGAACGACGCAGGACTGTGATATCGGGTGGAAAAATTGTACGACTCAAGAATCTGCATTTGATGTGATATTTTTTGACGAGAGGATCTGAGAAGTCAATCTTGGTGCCATCTTGCTTTCTTCCACACCCGCCTTGCACCCACCTAGGCAGGAAACAAGGAAAGCCAAGTCGGAGCCCCATGGATATGCGGCGCATTTACCACACGAGAACAGCGTGTGGAGGGACTAAGTGAACGAGCGGACGCAACGCAGGATTCGAACCAGCTCAGAGAATCTGAAAAATCCACATTACCAGCTCCGAAGCCCCGGATGAACAAGAGGCGTCAAGCCCGATTAGCCACATGGCTCGGAGACGAGATGTCGTCTCCGCCGCGCAAACGACTACGAAAAAGAAGAACGAAACAGTCCCACTGTACACGAACACAGGTCGTATAAGGTCCCGAGCACGCAGGTTGAAAGGTGGGTGGGAATTGCCGCCGTCTTGGCAGCTTGGTGTGAGGACCGGGCTGAATGAATATTGGTTGATATTTGCCCTCGCGGTCATTGTCGTTGAGACTCGTGGCAGGAGAGAAGGCGTGCTTGAGGGCGTTTAGATGGCGAGCCACGCGTTTTCAGGGCCGTCGCGGAGGATTCCGGGCAGATCATGCGTGGAGTGCAAAATATAGAAAGAAATGGTCTCTTGGTGAACACGAGGACATACAGAAAATTGCAGTTCTCCCTGGAGGTGGGTCGTATTGTGGGAACACTGCGTTGCGAAAAAGAAATATCGAGGGAGACAAACAAAACCCGTCCGCCTTGAGAGATCCACTTGGACGAGAGAGTGTGGCGCGCACAGTAGGCAATTTGTGTCGGAGGAGGTGGCAAGACTGGAGGAGTGATTGTACAGATGACGCTGGAGTAAAGGGAGCACCATCGTCACTGTATTTTGTAGGCTTTTAAAGTGCATTTACTAGAAATTTTGCAGCAGTTTCTCTTGGAGCGACATTTGGCTGCCCTAGGGACTGTGCACATACCTATGTCCACGAAAAAGAGAAATTGGTGCTAGGTGAGCGAAAGGGAGCATCTCGCTGCTCAGAGCAATGACGAATTCGCAAAGGCCGCCGGACCATCAAGCGGACCATTGAGAACGGTTCAGCCTGGGCTGGTGGAGACGTCGATGTCAAAGGGCGTAGTTCAGACCGCTATTCCCACTTGGTAAGCCCCGTAGGTGTCACGATTCGATTCTGATCTTATCGTTCCAACGCCATCTGAGACTGTTGCCAAACAGGAGCACACAGATAAGATAACGGCGGACGACACCCCTAAGTATGAGCCAGAACGGGAAAAGACCCCTGAGCCCGAGCCTACACCTGAAAAGGGATACAGCTTGAGTATGGAACTAGTCAAGTTCGAGGACCTGAACTATGACGAAGAGATCTTCAACACCCCTGAAGATCAACAGGAACAGATCTTCGGCATCCCCGAAGATCAAGACGAACAAACCTTCGGCCAAGAGTCAGCCGAAGGCGACAACTCCGAAGTCTCGGAAGAGGAGATGCCGGAGCCCGAGTCAACCCCCGAGAGTCGAAGCCGAGCCCAGCTACAGGAGTGGCTCGACGCTCTCGAGCAGATCACGTTCGGCAGCCAAGCCGGAGACGCAGAAGCCGGCAACCTGCTAAGGCAGAGACTGGCCGAACTCGAGCAGAAGGTTCTCCAAGAAGAAGCTGAAGAGAACCAAGCCGCCGACCAAGGGATCGCAGAAGATATAGATCCGGAGGTCGAGGATCTTGTAGACGCCCAGAATGATAAGGGTGATAACGAGATAGCAGAACGGGCACAGGTCGAAGTGCCGAGGCACCCACAGGCGTCTAAGATAGTAGAAGCGCCCAGGCGCCTAAACTATATCATGCTACCGGAAGAAGTCCCTCGGGCAGAACCGGTTAAAGGCAAGAACCGGAAGGAGATAGACAATCTCTTCCGAAGGCTATTAGAAGAAGATAGCGAAGGAGATGACGAGACGGAGGAAGAAGCCGAAGCACGGCTCATCGCAGAGAACAACGCGCGATGGGAAAGGTGCTTAGAATACCGAAGGAAGTACTGCAAGGAATACGGCAGTAACGGCAGCGACGATGATGAGCCAGAGCCGCCGCAAGACTTCAGAGGGAATACGACGTACGAGGACGACCCCTCAGACGACGAAGAGTTCTACAACAGGAACTCAATATGGGAATAGAAGATATCCCTATCAGGACATGGCACCGCCATTGTAGATTAAACGGGAACACAGTCTCACGCGACACATATTGTCCGCTTGGGACAATCCGCAGTGACTAGTCACGCGTGACGCTCCGGGAGCGCTTCACCAGAAGACATGACGGGACACCAAAGGCCGTACACCGACAGTACCGCCCGACAGCTGTCGCCTGCCATACAACGCACACACCGATCATGGGAATACAGAAGCCCTACGATCGAAGAAACACCAAGGACACAAGGTGTTAATAGAAGACCTTGATCGAGGGACCGATCGACGAAGAACCCGCACCCACATGGCAAGACACACGCCAAGGTGCATGGTGGATATTATTGGCCCACAGACAAAGCCTCGGACGAAGGATCAGTGGAGACAACGAGAGAACTCTCAGCATACAGAAGTAAAGGTGTATGCCGATCCATGAAGACGGGCTGGACACCAGGAGCCGCAGTATGTATATATTAAATGACACCTGCCACACGCACAACAAAGGACAGCATAACACATGCTTAAAGGTATTACTCACAGGAGTACACGAGGCTACGAACAATATAACGACTAGTTAGTAGAGTATTCTGTACCCTCCCTAGTCGTTTATTCGATCATCTTTACGAAGCCTCTGGCTGGACTAAGATCTCACTCCCCAATCCACTATCTCAGTATAGCTGGACGAGATTAGATTACCAGGGCATTGTCTGTGACAGTAGGTGCAGCAAACTGGCGGAATCCTTGGAGAGCCCATAATGGCGGGAAGGAAGCAAGGTTGATCCGGTTTGATGGGCAGCGCCCTCCGTGCCAAACATGGCCACGCTTCTTAAAGTTCTTTGATCCTCGGGAGCTCAATTCGACCGGGGGAGGTCCTAGGAGGCTATATACATTTTTTTCAGAAACTACACTCAGGATGACTGTTTTCCGCCCAACTGTAATCTGCTCAATTGGGCTGAGTGGGTTGAAATGCAGTCGGGTTCGGCACACTCGGCTTGATTGATCAAATGTCATTCTGATTGGGTCATCACTCAGCCTGATTGCAATCGCTCCCCACAGTGTCAAATCACACGCGCGCGCGCGAATCAAGGGGGTACCATGATAAGAAATTTCCTTATAAGGAAGGGGGGGGGGAGGGTCCCTCGGGCTCGAGAAAAAAGTTTCATAACAACTTTTGGAAAATCATTCGGGGGGCTAAATTTGTAGGTTGAGAGCTCTGAAACATAGTATTTCCAACCTATGAGTCATATATAGACTGCCTTGGGCTGGATATGACCCAAGTTTTCATAAATTTTCGGTCCATATCCGTTTTGGTCGAACCATCAGCTTTGATCATGTTTTCATCAGATTATCTCTGATTTTTTTCCCTTCTTCTCTGTACGATGGCACAGGTAAGTATCATTCTCCCGATGTTCTGGAAGTCCACTGATGTTCGTTCCCCAGTGCACCTCCAACGTTCGCACCGACGATGCCCGCCACACGCTTCGACGTGTGCGTCAGCTAATCCTGAACAATGCCGGAATAAATGTCGGCGGCGTACAAATCACGGCACCAATTATTCGCCTGCATCTCCAAGAAAGCGGCTTCAACAACAGTGCCATTAATAGCCTGCTGGATACACCTGCCATTTCCAACTAACGGACCTTGTAGGACCACATTTATCCCCCCTAAATGTGGTCCTAGGTAGACCTCCACCAGCCAAAGTCCCTCCTGCAGCCACCCTATGGGGACCTACAGGGACCGGGGGGGGACTGCGGGGGACGGTCCCTCTAGGGGAGGGGGATGCATAGAGCGCCGGTGCAGAGACAAGGATACTGTGGGGACAAGGGCCGGATATAGGCGCGGTGGGGGGACAGGGGGGACAGATTGGACTTACAGCACCTTGGGCGAACATCCACGGTGTAGGGACAGGGGGGACAGCCGCGGTGGGGAGACAGGGGGACATCTCACAGGACATCAACAGTGGGGGGATGTTAAGAGGGACATCACGTGCCCGGTACACACACGGTGGGGGGACAAACAGGACATTTTTTTTTCACAGTGTGGGATGGGATCATGTGCCTGGTACATCTGCGGTGGGGGGACAAGCGGGACATTTTTTCCCCAGTTGTTGGCGGGTGTGGGATAGTGTCACGTGCACGGTACATACACAGTGCGGGGACAGGCGGGACGTGTTCTGCATTTCATTGTAAAAGGGACGTAATGGCGGTGTGGTGTCATGATCAGGCACGGATCACTCGGCACCCTTCGGCGCGAGCTGCCTTTTCATTTCAACTTCGAACTTCAGCAAATCATCCTTCGCTCCCGCTCAAGATATGCCTCTCAACATCGACTTCAACATGACAGTATAATCCTCGCGTTGCCACAGGCGGTCAAGGCTCGCATTATCACGACACCCCGAGGACGAACGGTTAGGTCCGGGGTTTGACATTCGGGTCTGCCCGGGGTTCGACTTAGGGTCTCCTCCGGGTCAGACAACACTCCTTTGTGTCCGACAACAGGATCATATGCATTGATCGACTCCTTTCCGTTGGCAACACATCGATCATAGGCGACAGGTATCAACCCCTTGGTGTCGCCTTGGCACACTCCTTTATGCTCAAAGGCCCTGAATTACCCCTCGGTGTCAGGGCAACAGTTGTTCCTATGATCGGACCCCTTTACAATACAGTATATAAGTAATAGTAGAATCTCCTGTACAGTAGATTCTACCTCGTCTATATTCCGGCCTTAGACTGGCCTGTTCTGGACTTGTGTGTGACTAAGCTTGTCTGGCTTCAGTCTTTTCTCGTTGACTCGGGTTCTGCCTCCTTGTGCTCATCGTCGGCAAACCCCGGTCTCCTATCCTCGACTCCTTGGTCAGCGCTTCGACATCGGTTATCAGCAGGAGCTCTCGTAGGTGGTTATCGGTCTGCGTCCTCACAGAGGATAGAACCACTATGATCTCCAACGCTCGCGATAACGCTGGTACCGCTCGCTCAGAAGTCGAGTTATGTCCGACACTATCTCATCGGACATCCCCTACTCTGGATCCTATTCCCCTGTGCTGGTGAACCTCGATATTCGAACCCCGGGGGTTCAGACCCCGGTCTCGGTGACATGTTGTCACACTCGTTGCGGGTTCTTCTCACGGTTCGACTTCACCTTGTGTGGATCCTTGGTGGAAGGTCATGCGCTACTCGATGCGATGACGGACTCCCTCTCAATACCCTGCCGGGACGACCTCGGGTCGTGATGGCTCCGGCGATCAGGCTGAGCTAAGCGCCGTCGCTGACATGTGGGGACATTCAGACTTGTAAAATCTTCAGACAGTATGCTAGAGATTATGTGCATAGTACGTACACGGTGGAGGGACAAGCGGGACATTTCTTTTACAGTTGTTGGCAGGTGCAAAGGTGGACTCCCGTGCGCGGTACATACACGGTGGGGGGACAGAGGGGACACATGCTGTGGGTGTAGGTACAGGATCTTGTTTGGGCAACATGCTTGATGTGTTGATGAACATCGGCGGTGGGAGACAAGCGGGACATTTCTGGTAACACTGGCAGTATGAAAGTGGGATCACTTTAGCGGGATGTCTTTGATGCACACCGCTGGTGCGGGGACAAAGGGGACATGTTTGAGGTGTGTTGGCAGGGGTTGGGATAGTAGATCATAGTAGGGGGGAATTAGAGGGACATGACCATAGATAATCATTGTATGAAGACACTTGGGACATAGCACAAGATGGGAGTACCAATGATCCAGCCTCTGAACAACACGGGGCATCTATTTCCAATTTTTGTAATCACCACAATCCCAGTTGGATCATTAAATAACATTGACTATGGTCTACCAGTAGGATTTATAATTATATGAACAAGTCATTTTGACTTTTCTGAGATTATACTCGTCGTCATCAAAAGTAAATATCAATGAGCTGTTACCGGCCCCAATATGTAGTATTTTTTCCATCTAAGTCAATGAACATGTTCAGTGGGATGTATTGCCCCTCTCAGATGTACTGCCGCTGTGCCGGCCGCCGGCATGCTGTCACCGAATTGATTGACTTCATAATGTGTAATTTTGTTCTAAATGTTCAAATTTAAGGTGTGTAGTGTCACATCCTTGGAACCTAAGCACTCGGAATGGTGGAGGTTAGTCTTGGGAACATGTCCATTAACTTATATCTCCTAAATAGCAGTGAATACATCAGTAGAAGGCTGTTTTATTTGGTATCTAACCTGGCAATACACTGCTGCCCAATGATACATGCCCCCTATGTGAATGCAAGCTCGTAATGGAGCCAAATTAGTTGGGTTGCCCCTGCGTATATAGTTACATTATTCAGAATATTTTGGGACCCTCTGCCTATCTCCAACATGTCCTATTGCATGAACTTTCAGGCACTGTCCGCTTTGATTGCGGAGGCCCTAGATGACCATTCAGTGGTGCAGAAACTTGCATGAACCATGTCGAGAGGTGCGGGGCTTGGCAACTGCCTAGTAGCACTTTGGTTTATGATTGTAATGTTTTCCCGCGTTTTTTACCAGCAGTTTTGCGCAGTCAATTGACACCTGCTGTAATATTGGGGCACACAACTGATGTTGTGATGTCTATATTATGCCCATTTACTTGATTCTTGCCGGTCAAAACTCTATAGCCAGGAGTCAGGACCCTAGTGCATATGTTGGTAAGTGGAGAAAGGGTCTGGGGCACAGGTGACAAAGTAACGGACACATTGATATTTACTTTTGATGACAATGAGTAGAACATATACTGCAGAATTCAAGCCAGTGACTATACCATAAGATCGGTAACAACAAATAAGATCATTATCTTTCTTAAAATAGCACTACCACCTGTCACCCATATAAGGAAATTATCACGAACTCTGGTTTCTTATATGGAATTTCGAGAAGATATTGAACCTTTTAGGTTGCTACCCTTCCCTTCCCTCATATTTACACTACACCCTGGGGCCATGGAGTATAATGGAACAGTCAACTTACTGAAGGTCTCCAAGAACAGCAAAATAGCGAATATTGTATCCTCTGGGGCTACAGAAATTATTTCTGGGAAGAAATGAGATGCCTCTGTGTGTCCATCTTTCCCCTGGATGTGCAAGAAGAGATGAACAATGTCCCAGCATATGGTGGCCCACTTCTAGGACCCTTTATGACCTGAACCAGATCGATTTTTAACAATCTAGGGTTTTCAATGTGTCTGAAGTTGGACTTTTACTGGATCACCTTGTTTTCACCATTGTGCTCCCCCCCAGACAGCTTCAAGTCTTTAAAAATGGTGTTGTGGACTCAACCAATCATGTAGAACATTTTAGACACAAAGATCAGCTGCTTACATGCCTTCTTTCATGAGCTATCAAAAATCATATTTTCGCCTTATTCAATTAATAGAGGGTCAAGGAGTGTCCCTGGTGATTCATAAGATAGGTTATAGGTTCCCCAGATGATTTTACTTGAAGTGCTTTGGAGGAAAAGTGCTTCCAGAATGGCGGAGACACAAGTGGGCTTTAGCACTTTGAGTGAACTTAGGGTTCATTTAATGCATCTGCCAAACTACATCTTAGAAATTCACAGTAAATCTAGGAATATTCAGAGCACATGATTCATACAATTGAGGAACATTGGCCTCTTAGGATTCTGTATCTCACCTCAGGGGAAGGTCCTAATATGCCTTGATGTGAGGATTGATGCAACGTGTTCGCGATCACCGAAAAACGTGTTCGCGACATGGGAATGCTAAGCGGGACTTTTGTCCCCCTTGTCCCATTAAATGTCCCCTTTATGTAATTTCAAACTTGAGAGTATGGACTGGTGGTGTGTTTTGAATGGTCCTATGCAATGGACACTCATTGTACGGGGTCTTTCTTATTAAACATTGACAGATAGGGGTTCACATCCAAACATTGCCCCCTAAGTCTGGTTTAAAGCATGACAGGACCATGAAGCTGATTCTGCATGTTTACTAAGAAGGCTAGCGTGATCATTGACTCCCCACATACCCAGAGACCAAAAACCTGTTTGGAAAAGAAAACTCTGGACACAAAAGGAACATCTGAAAAAATCAACATGAACTGCTGCAAATGTTGGTAGGAGGTCTCTTACCCTCTAGGTGCATTCTTAACTCATGGCCCAGATATTATAGCATAGTTCTCATCATTATTGACCACAAGGAGACATAGCAAACTACATACTGGTCGTGTGGGGACACTAGGGGGGCATGAGCACTGAATACTGAATACCCATCCTGGGTCATGGGAAGGGTGTGTTCAGGGATATAGGTCAGCAGTGTAGGAACATTAGGAGGACATAGGGAAGCTTGTATGAAGGGGACAACATATCCTTCACATGTCAGGTGTATCGGAACATGCATCTTTAAAAAGGGATTGATACTTGGGAATTTATAATCAATAGACAGAAATACCTTCAGGGGAGGGGTGTACTAGGCACTGAAGTGAACAGCAGATGTAGGTAAATGCACGCACCTGGATGTATTTTTATTCGTGGGATAGAAACATAAGATCAACATACTTGATGCAATAGCTACAGTGCAACAGTATAAATCATGTAGGATTCTGGTCAGTTCCAAAGGCTATGTGCAGAAAACATGCACCTTGGATGGCAGAAAAGACCCGAGTGAAGTTCATGAGTACAGTGTTGGATGTGATGTAGTACAATGTCTCAAGTGTCTCTACACAACAATGATCTGCTGCCATGTCCCCCTAATGTCCCCTCACTGCCGGGATCTACTGTCATTTTGCCCTAATATACAGACACGGCCCATCACCACCAGTGTTACCAGAAATGTCCCCCTTGTCCCCCCACCGCCAATGTTCATCAACACATCAAGCATGTTGCCCAAACAAGATCCTGTACCTACACCCACAGCATGTGTCCGCTCTGTCCCCCCACCATGTATGTACCACGCACGGGAATCCACCCTTGCACCTACCAACAACTGTAAAAAAAAATGTCCCGCTTGTCCCTCCACCGTGTACAGTTGTGGACAGACAAAGTCCGCCAAAAAGAGAACTGATTGTTTTGGGTGAGATGAATATGCCAATCAATAGATCTCATCGAGGGCTTCACATCGGTATCTAAATCATGCAATTCTGTCGAGCCGTTGTGCCATAAAATGCCATTTATTGTTGATGAACCGTCAAAAATTTGGCCACCGGCTAAAACGCGGGGGAAAAATACGAAAAAATATGGAATCGACACAGATCTTCACGGCGAGTTTGAATATAAAAGAATCAGAAAATTTCATCGAGCGGTTGTTTTGTGAAATAATAGTCATTCCCCGATCACATCAATGTTGATTTCCGTGATGTTTCCAACAATTTGAAAAACACTGGGTGTTGCCCCGGCTCTTGAGCCACAAGAAAATTTTCTGAACCAGCCCTCTGTGCTGGAGGAGGTGATCACTCAATCAAGGCATGAATGTATTTTTCTTCTCAAATTCCACTGTGAGTTGAATTCCATTGAAACAACATTTACTTTTCTACATGTCCATGCTTTGCAAATTGAAGTATTTACACGGTACTGGGGATGCATATGGTGCAAGTATCATTACAGGCAAATCTCCAAGACCAGCTTTGCCGCATCACATGGAAATATCTGGATGCATGTCTAGTTGAAGTCATTCAATGTTTTATCAATAGATCAAGGAGGTTTATCAGTGCTTAGAAAGGGGCGTACAGGTAAGGTTATCCACGCAATCTCAAGTACGGAGTTGGTAGCCATTGAGGCTGTAACTGATGCATAATGTAATTTATGTAATGTGGCTGTGCCAGAAAAAAATCTGATATTCACCAATCACCTCAAATCACAAATCTGAAAATTGAATCTGGGTCAAAAAATTGGCCGCCGGGTATTTCTCGTGGGAAAAACTTTGGAGGTGGTTTTTTGAGCTCTTTGAGAAATTCTGTACCTGATGAGCATAAATTTGAAGTCCAAATAATTCTAAATCAGGCTACAGATCATTTGCGGGCTTTGTTTGTCCACAACTGTACGTGGTATGCACATAATCTCTAGCATACTGTCTGAAGATTTTACAAGTCTGAATGTCCCCACACCGCCATTACGTCCCTTTTACAATGAAATGCAGAACACGTCCCGCCTGTCCCCGCACCGTGTATGTACCGGGCACGTGACGCTATCCCACACCCGCCAACAACTGGAAAAAAAATGTCCCGCTTGTCCCCCCACCGCAGATGTACCAGGCATGTGATCCCATCCCATACTGTGAAAAAAAAATGTCCTGTTTGTCCCCCCACCGTGTGTGTACCGGGCACGTGATGTCCCTCTTAACGTCCCCCCCACCGTGTGTGTACTGGGCACCTGATGTCCCTCTTAACATCCCCCCACCGTCGATGTCCTGTGAGATGTCCCCCTGTCCCCCCACCACGGCTGTCCCCCCTGTCCCTACACCGTGGATGTTCGCCCAAGGTGCTGTAAGTCCAATCTGTCCCCCCTGTCCCCCCACCGCGCCTATATCTGGCCCTTGTCCCCACAGTATCCTTGTCCCTGCACCGGCGCTCTATGTGTCCCCCTCCCCTAGAGGGACCGTCCCCCGCAGTCCCCCCCCCGGTCCCTGTAGGTCCCCATAGGGTGGCTGCAGGAGGGACTTTGGCTGGTGGAGGTCTACCTAGGACCACATTTAGGGGGGATAAATGTGGTCCTACAAGGTCCGTTAGTTGGGAATGGCAGGTGCGGAAATCGTGAGGCATAAGTGGTTCCCTTGGTAATTCTATGTCTTCCCATTGCTATCTACCTCTGTGGTACTTACACATTGTGGTGTGATGCTTGAACAATACACTGTATTCAAATATTTTTGGTGCCTGGTGACTGGATCTGGGGCCCACACGTCTGAGAAGGAGGTCAACAGCAGAGGTAACCCTCCTTTCATGCTCCCTAAACTCCCGCAACATGTACTTCTATGCAGCGGAAGATGCCGAACATATGACAAATTGCCTTATGAGGACTAGCTGCTGACGTGGTTATGCTTACGAGGTAGGGTGGTTCAGCGACCTCGGCTTAATTTGAAAAACCGGGTCCGGTTCACTTTTTCACAGAACTTTACCGCCTTGTCCGCGCTGGTACCTCACTTTTTTTAGCGCGTTTAGTGCTGGTACCCCGCCCTACTGTGCTGGTACCTCACTCTTTTTGCCTGGTACCTCGCTCTTCGACCCTGGTACCAAGCTGGTACCTCCCTCTCAACGCGACTCCCGGCCGTTCCCGGAAATCGCACGCCGTCGGCCCGCCATCACCACGTTGCCTTCTTCTTCCATACCACCACCACCGACGAGCTCAATCCGTCTCGTCCCCTCTGCCCCTTCGGTTGCCCCGCCACCATCACCCGCCCGCCGCTACCGCTCGCTGCTGCCGCCCGTTTCCGTCCGCTGCCACGCTCGTCCTGCTCCCGCCCGATCCTCTCTGCGCGACGCCGCCCTTCGACCGCCTGCCCTTTCCACCTGCCCGCTCTTTCCACCCACCTCCCCACCCCACGCCCTGCCCTTCCTGTCCCGCCCCACCTACGCCCGCCGCTGCGCTCCACCACGTGCCCTGTGATATCAAGTGCGCCAAGCCCAATCCCTCCCGCTCGCTGCCGTCTTCAGCCTCCAACGTCCACTCCCCATCCCACGTTCTGTCCCGTCCCCAGCCTGTGATTGGCTTCGTCCTCCACCCTCACCCTCTTCGCCCGACTGGCAACCCCCGATCCGCGCGCCACGCCAACCGTCGCCCGCTACCCACGTCCGCCCTGGAAACCGCACTGTCCACGCCGGTCGCATCAGGAAAAATCAAAATTCTATGATAGAATATGGCCTTTTATGGGAGTCTTTGATGGTCTATCGGTGTCTATGAGGTGACCCCCCAGTTCTATGAGTGTCTTTGATGGTCTATCGGTGTCTATGAGGTGACCCCCCAGTTCTATGAGTGTCTATGGAGGTCTTTCAATGTACCCGCGGTGTTTATGGCTTTCCTCAGCGGTTGATTGATGTGATGCGGTCTATGAATCTATGTGTCGACCAGCCTTTTGTTTTAAACTGTTCTGGCTTTTAAAACTGTCATGTCTAGGGAATTATTCTGCATTTTGTGCTTTACTGAAGTGGTTTAAGGAACAACTCCAGTAGCTCTTTTCGAGCTTTTTGTTTTGGGTCTATTTTTAGATCTGCAAATACTTATGTGCCTTTGCAAGAAATTTTTCTGAGTTGCTTGCTAGGAAAGTATTCATGCTCAGGCACTTTCAGAGAGGAGGGAGACATGAATGGTGACAGGCAAGAACTTGAAGAACCACTTACTTAACTTACTTAGGAGAAGTAAACTGACCTGGAGATCAAAGTGTCCACCTATCAGAGTGATCTCCATGCACCTGTATAGTCTCTTAGTCCAGTTGGTAGTGGCCTTTCCACCATATTGTGTCCGAACCCGCGAGGTCGTGAGTTCGATCCCGCTAGAAAGCATCTTTGTTTGATTAACTATCTTTACTAAGTCCTAACTATCTTTACTAAGTCCGGTAGTTAAGTTGTTCGTTGAATGTTTGAAAGTAGTTCACAATGCATGTATAGTACCTTAACTGATAGTAGTTTACATTCAAATGGAAAAACAACGTGAATAGTAAGAAAAGGCCTGGAAAGGTACCGCAGTGCAGCAAGTTCTGCAACAGAAACCTGAAATGCTATCTAACCTACATTTTTGTGCGGGTTTTAAACTGCTGTGAAGCAAAAAAAAAGTTCACAAATCTCGTAGAAAACAGGGTAGTTTCATAGAAAACAGGGATTTATGGGTGTCTATGGGTGTCTATGGAGTTGACCCCCCCCCCCCCCCTCCCACCTTGCTATGGGGGTCTTTCATAGAAGGCCATTGTCTATGGTGTCTATGACGTCTATGTGGGTCTCTGTGGGTCTCTGGGGAAAGTTTGGTTTTTCCTGATGCCTGTCTTCTCCTGCCTCTTCGTCCCGCCCCAGCTCGCGCCGCCGTCAGGGAGATGCTGAAAGATAATGATGGAAAGGCTATCCAATGGGACGTGCTTTCCCTCCCTTTGTGTTCGTTCCCCTTCTTCCATCTTCCGTCTTCCTCTCCCTCTCCCTCTCCCTCTCCCCCACCACCCTCTATACAGCTCGACGACGCACCGCGTCACCCGCGCCGACGATATCGAAGTTCTTTAAATAACTTCAATATCGTCGTTGTCTCCTTTGCCCTCCCCGCCGCGCGCTGCTGCCGCAGTCGAGCACGGTCCGTGGCCCGTCACTCGACGAGCCCACAGCGTGCTCGTCTCGACACGCATCTCACCGCGGCCTCCGGCCCTTTTCCTTTCCACAAATACGTTCCATCCCGATGTTCTTCCCACTATCCCCTTTACTGCACAGCGCCGCTTCACCCAGCTCCTGCGTTGCACAGTCGAATCTCACAGCGCGACCACAACGCAACCTCGATGCTTCACCTCCAGAGGAATTGTCGCCCAGCGCCGTATTCATATCTAGGCTTGTATTGACCTTCGCAGATCCCCTGGTTATTGGCGTCAGAGATGACGGTCACAGAGCAGCAAGGTCAGTGTTGCATCGTCGGCTCAAAATTCAACTTGCTCAAGAGTAACTAACCCTACACCGCGCAGGTCCAAATTCGTCTCTCGCCGTATCGTAGCACTGGACTTGCAAGCAATGAGCAATGAAATGGACTGGATGAAACAGTGCTGCGTACATCTACATGACGTTATTCCTTCCCTCTCCTCCTCCCACTCATTCATTTTCATTCTCTATCCATCACAGTATCTGCAGTCTATGGCTTTCCAAGGCACTCCCTTTTTACATTTTGCCCTCCTCGGTTAAACCCCCACAGAAACGCTCCCACATGCCATACCACACGTGGTTTGCCTATCACTTCTACGCACACATTGCTGATTTCCCTTTCTAAGAACATGGTACCTAGGACCTGGATGCCGCCCACCACGACCGCGAGTACGTTCGTAATATATTACGGTTTTGCCGCAGAGCTGTAAACGGTGAGATTCCACATGGCTTTCAATCAGACACGAATATTCATGCTCAATTATGCAACAGACGGGAGCACATTGCTTTGAAGGCCATCCGCGTTCGCTTCGCGCCGCATTGGAGTACGCCCTTGAAGAGCGGTTTCGTTGGTTTGTATTTCACGTAAGTCCCTTCCTCCATTTTACTTCAGTCTTTTTCAACCACCGGACCTTTCACTCAGGTCACGTCCCTTTCGATTTAAGGACGTGAAGTGAATAACGAACTCGAACCAGCGTGCGCTCAGGCTCGTTTCTTGGCTGCGAAGGTCATATGGTACCGTTACGGCGAGTCTTCACTTGGTTTCGTCGTAAAATCTCGGATACTGTGCCCCCCCCCGCCCAAGTAACCACGCTCTTCATATTCAAAAAACATTGAACCATATGGAGCCTCAGTTGAGTATTTTTTGATATTGTGCAGGGAGCTCCTCTCAACTCCCGCGCACCGCACCGCAACTCAACCAATGTTCAATCCAGCTCATTCCCCGTAAGATACGTGGTCCCTCATTCCGATCATTAGGCTGCTGACCGTTCCTTGCTCAAGGGTTCTCGGTACGGCTTTCACTAACCTGGTTCCTTATCTCGCGCTGACCTTCCGTTTCCACACATTTCAATTGGCCTGCCTTAAATACGTACCCGGTGATCCACTCTCGCGGTAAACATGTTGGCGGTCCTTCATTTGCCATGTATTTCTCTTGGACACCCAATCTCAATCAAGCGTGCGTTGTTCCGATATCTTGCTTGCACCGTCGTTTGATCTTCTGTGGAGACCGTACCCATCGTCCAAATGAAACTTTCTGGGTTCCCCCTCCCTAACCTCCAAAATAAATCCGCCCCTCCTATTTGGTTCCTGCCCAATTGCAGCTGCCTTTTTTTTTTTTTTTTTTTTTGCAGACTCCGACTGATTAACTCTGCGGGGAACGCCTGTCCAAAGTTCGCAAGAGCCTGTGCGTATATTTGTTAAATCTGAACTACACCGCTCTGAGGCCATCTTGGAGTCAAATTCCCGACGCGAGCCTCCAGTCGATGCCGACAGATCCACAACCTGAATTCACGAACGAAATCAAAGCCTCGATAATGGGTATTCTTTTAAGTTACCCCCTTGCGTCGTCAATTGGAATTATGGGCTGAGGTCCGGCGTCAGTCGTTCCAGGCAATTGAGCCGTAACAGTCCAAGGGTTGCTCGTTCCTTTGAATATGCCATCTCCTGGTGAATTTATTTTCTTGTCTTCGATCAATTCGCTCTAAAGCTATCGGCGTTCCTCAAATCAGCCACAAGAACCTTCAATCCTATCCAGTTTACTCCACCACACACCACTGACTCGTTGACAGCATGCCCTTCTAGCTTAGTCCAAACTTCTTTACGCCTTGCCTGGTAAATTATCGATGACTGTGACCTTGTTGTTTGCGCTAACGAGCACTTAGTTAAAACCATTACTCATTCAACCTCACTCCGAATACCGTTCCAACGCCATACATGTAGAACTGTCGGGCTGTGGGCGGGTCAGCGCGGATGTCAGCGCGGGTGTGGCCGGGTTGTCGCAGTTAGGTATAGTTACAATCCTGAAATTCAAAGCGACTCAAGTCAAATCAAGTGTTCGATCTTAGAAATAGGGGCTAATAGCCATTTCATTGAGCGCAAAGAACACTCCTAACCCCCCTATAAAATTCTTTTCACTTTCAAGGGGCGTTCCTTTGCCTTCCCTGGCGAAATATTGGCCTAGCCAGCGTTGCGCACTGGAAATATTCGGGGTTGCGGAAGCAGAATCACAGACAATATTCCTGGATCAAGTGAGATTAGTAGCAGGCCGAGGCGAGGGCAATGGAGTGGTGGGGCCGGGCGAGGGGATTGGTGAAGGCGGCTGAGTACCACTCAATGACATGACTATCCCCGGTCTGAAACACAACAAGATGCGCTCCGTTGAGTTCAAGAATTGACCAAAGGTCAGTGTTTCAACACTGGTGAATTCTTCCGGATTTTTGAGCGGGACAGGGAAGATAAATGTCTCGGTATCATAGAACTTGGCCGGATTAGACACAATCTCCGTCCAAGGGACGACAGAATTATCGATAATACTATCTCTGTGCTCTAAAATCGATCATAAGTTGATTTTCTGGCTCCATCCAATAAAGTACTCACTCCAACACAGTCGGAAATACTCAGTCAAGAGAAAACGTAGGCTGCCTAGCGGCATTGTATCCACATCAAAGGCAGGAAGGATTACGACACCATCCTTCACGGTAATCGCGGTCGCTTGGTGGGTGTGCGGCCCTGCATTATGTGAGTTACGATCAAAGTAACTTCTATTGACCGACTTACGAGGGATGACAGCCTCAGCAAATTCTGACCATGGGACACCATATGTTGTGGCCAATTCATCCCCACCGATTGACTTTATTGTGCGTTGAATGCCCGTGCACCCTGTTCATGTAGAGTTTAGTTGGCATTTGTAAATCATAGGCATAAAAAACAACTTGCGTTCCAGCTTGCAGGTCACCATTCTCCGGGTTCCGGAACGCATAGAAGAGCAGCATCTCGGCATCGCCAAAGAGTCCTCCCTGGCAAAGGCCGCGAAGCGCCAGTAAGATGTTCCCGTCGAATTCCTGTTGGTTGCTATGCCTGTGTTAGAGGGCGGGGAGACCATCCACAACGGTGAAATATCTCACAGTGCTATATCACCGCACTCATCTTCTGCCTTCGCCTCCCAGTCCCCCTTCTCATCAGCATCCAGCGGCAAAGAAGCTATCAGTGTTTACAAGCACATGACGACCAAAGGTCATTGTTGGATTGAACACTTCATTTATTGGATTCTCATGAACACCGCAGTGCCTTCGCAACTCGCAATTTACAAGAAAATGTTGAACGACGAAAGCGCATTCGCCTTGACAATGACTCCGAAAAGCAAGATTGCACGCTTTCTGGATGAGGGATTACAAATTCAGGATCTTCAGTACGTGCGCCACTTCCCTGTACAGAGGTTGAATACTAACATCCTGCAGAGGTAAACTTAGACGACTCATTCGTGATACCCAGGAACACAATCTAGTCTCGCGTCAAAAAGAGATTAAAACCCGGACGAGAAAGACCCAAGTCCGCATTGACAGCTGGCGTAAAATGCAGACACAGCTGATGTCCCTTGTTGGCGACAAGATTGCACTCCAAGCGCTTAAAGGACTCCCGGTTTATGACGAGATTCTATTCGTGCCTTCCGATTTCCCGTCCGAAGAGGAGCGAGCTAGCCTTGACCTTGTCAGTCTTGCAAACGAAGAGGCCAAGTGGAGAGAGGGAGAGGCCTTTGACCATCTGCGTGCTTTGCAGAACATCGTCAAGATGATTAGCGCTCTTCGTAACCGCAAAACCCGTCATGAACGCAAGCAAAAGGAAAATACTCGGGCCGGCGACAACATTCGACTTTCAATGGTGTTGCGAGACCAGCACATGGAGTCCTACGAGGTAGCGCGGAAGGCTCTCCTCGCCCTAAAGGCGGACTCATTGTTCCCTCCGCTCAAAGAACAAGATCTCTACATGAAGTTCGTGCAGCAAAAGCGCCGGGTAGGCGACTCCAGATACACGGACGGGGCACTTTGGAGACTCAATGCACAAACACCCATTGAAGACGGTATCGACATGGATGGTAAGCCGATATTTAGTTCAGACTTGAATCATCCACTCACTACTAAGCAGATGGAGCAAATTCTCAAGGCGGTTCAACCACGGTAAGCAGGACACAAATGAATCGTCGCAAATCAGGTTTACTCTGTTCAATGTTTCTGGAAGATCAAACTCATTTCAGTCATAGGTGTTCGAAAGAGCAAACCAGCAACTCGTGTTGTGAAGCAGGCCATCGACGACCGCCCAGAGGGGTGGCTATGGCACCTTGAGAAGCTCTCAAAAATGAGTGATGCGGAGATGGAGGCATGGTCGAGCGAAGGTGAACAGAACATAATTTAAGCATGCAATGCTGATCAATTTCTTTCTTCTTCTAATAGGTGACCGAGTCCAGTGGTTTCGTGCAGAGGCAGAGATGCAGAGGTGGCAGGAACAGGTAGAACAAAAGCTTGCCGAGCTTTTGAGGACTAGGGGAAGCTTTCACCGTATGGAGCGCACATGGGAGGCATTGGCCGTGACGCCTCTGCCGTCAGGCCACCAGGCCTATGCCCGACAAAAAGCAGCAATGTACAGAAAACGGGCAGAGCAGGCCAGGAAGTTCATTTCAAGCGCCAGCTATCCGGATTTGCTGGAGGAGGACGCCAATATTATTCACAGAGTCCAGGCTGATCGGGACCGAGAGGCCAAGATTATTGCCTCCGCAGTTTCTGGCCGCAACTAAACACACAATATTATGTTCTTTGGAATAAAGTCCATAGTAATTCTTTTCCATGAATGCTAAGGCCACAGAAACATGCGACAATAAGTCGTAAAAGTGTTCACTAACAGAGAGCAAATATTGAACCGTGGGATTGATCGGGCATGATCGGATCAAATGAGTCACATGTCTTCCCGATTGTGGCGAGTTCAATGCTGTCATGTTGGATGAGTGTACCCTCGGTACTACCCAGTTCTTTCCTACACATTCTCAAAGGTAACCCTTCATCAAATGAGGGGTTTCCCCCCTTAGTGCTTGATCCCCCGTCTATCTCTCGAGCATTCGAACATTCGATGCCATAGAACCCGAACCTGTCTAACGAGTTCCTGAAACAGATCAAGTTGCCAGAGACCAAAAATTGCTGAATGAATTCAAGGTAGAAACACCATAGAAGCATTTACATGATAGTACTCATAATATACAAATTAAATTATAGCAGCGAGAGCAATCCTTTGATCTGCACTCAACTGGTGCTTCTTGGGCTTTGGCTCCTCCTCCTTGCTGTTGGAAGTTTTGAGTGATGTACCAGCACACTGATAACCCATCTCAAGTTTCGATTTTTTTCTCTCCAACTGCTTGTTCTCTTTCTTGGATCGAGGACGCGAAGGCGTTGCTCAGTGCCTGGAGCAAGAACACCGTCGTGGACACAGGGTTGAAGAATTGTCCTCTTGTAACGAAAATCATTAAACACTATAAAGTAGACTGATAGATCTCACCACAGATCTTGCTTCCCACGGGCTATGTAAGAATAAAAGGCGGCAAGGAAGCGTGCAGCGCGAGATGGATTACTGAAGATCTCGTACAATGTCAGGAATGGGGAGAGACCTAAGAGTATTAGTAGCCGGCCCGTGAAGCTGGGGTCGTGGCGCACCTGCCATGAAGAACAATTCCATAACTGTGTAGACCCCAATTCCGTAGAAGATGGTAGTAATCGCACGAATGGCATCGCATGCACGAGTGTGGTTTGGTTTGACGAGAAGATCTTTAATCCAGTTGGCGACAAGGCCAAGATAGTCATTTGTCGAGGAGTAAATGCTGGGGGGAATATCGAACTGGGAAAGTGATGTTGCCCATGTAGGCATGTAGATAGGTTGAAAATTTGAATGAAAGTAAGGGTCAAACAACTATACCTGGAAGACAAGATCACGGCTGAGGAATGCAAGAACATATGACTCGAGGATAAATGCCACACCGATGCAGAAGGTGCGAACCTGATTCAAGGTTCAGGTGAGAGGAAACAGAGGAGAGATAAAGTCACACCTCTTTTGTCACATTCCGAATTGACTGGTTCCATTGACTGCGCGAATAAACCTGCACCGATGTGTGGGTCAAGTATTGAAGCTTATAACAATGGTGATGAGCGCGGTGTCGAGAAGAAAAATAAAGACAAAGGCAAAAACTTACCATGAAGAATAGAGTACCAAAATGTAAGATCATTGCCCGGTTTGTGTATGTGATTTTCTCCAAGGTCAATGTACCGAGAGGGGGTGGGCACGAAGGGTGGGAGGGTAGACATCTGTTTGGTGGTAGTTCTGACCTCGTTTAACCGTTGAGGTAGCATCTAGTTCATATACCAATCCCTCTTTTGCCTCTCGACAGGCACCACTGCGCGCGGCTTCCATTTTTGTAGCGTCAACGGCCATTTTCTGTAGGATAGACCGGTGGTCAAGGTCGCGAGCAGCCTGGAAGGATTTCTCAGCCTGTTGACCTGCTGCTTCACACTCATTCGTCTCTGGCATGGTGAGGGAACAGGAGGGAACGAGATGAGAGTGGCGCAGAGAGAATCAACCACATTTCGTGACCATGACACGCCTGAACAATAAACAGTGCCGAAAATGTCAACAAACGAACCGCAAATGCCTCGAGGATTTAATTTGACAGTTTCACAGCCTTGAATGTACAGTCGCGAACGGCGAAGCGAAACGCAATGACGTAGCGAAACACTACCAAACAACAGCTAGGACTCGCTCTACAGCGTCCTTTTGGGCAAGGAAAAGGGTGGAGCACATGTTTTCGAGGTCCCTGAGTGCAATGGAACACACCAAGAGCTGTTAATCTGGCTCATTACCCCCGTTCGACGCTATTTAGGGCTAATTTGTGCTAATTTCATCCAAGGTCCCAAATTTTCGACTTATGACCGCACTTCGACCCGTTAATTCGAGGAAACTGACATTGGGCATGAACTGCCACAATATTCTATGAAACCACAGGTTGAGGCGGGGAGGTTTCACCATTTTACGCCTCGATTAGGGTTGTTTGCAAGTGTTTCGTTGTAGCCGTAATGCGAACAAACTCCTGATTCGGCCTCGTTCTCGCTCAAAACGAGGCCAGCCACTGCGGTTCTTGTGGTCAATCGATAGCAGGGGAGCCAGTGCATTGGACTGCACTCAAAGAATCACACAAATCAGTACTTTTCATCGCACAATCCGCCGATTTCTCTAAGCGTTTCGCTTCGCCGTTTGCAACTGTATATAGAGCCCTGTCTTTGATACCACGTCTGCATTTAATCCCAGTCTAAGTCTCAACACTGAATACACCCTTGACTCCACCGAATATAGTCAAGGCTGCTGAAGTCCTCTCCTATACACCACTCCCAGCACCTCAGCTGTCGCCACCATTGCTGAACGGTTAGGTCGTGTTCTCCCCTTCTCGGTGATTACATAATCTCGAGTTCTGGGCCCGCGGTTCAATTCCTCGGATGCTCCTTGTTGATTGAGGAAATCATCAGTTTAAACACTGCTCAAACACTGTTCAAACGCCGGTTCAACTGAGCAAAGATCAAGCCCTGTTTGTGAATACAAAGTCCGTTGCTTAAGCAAAGCTGCTATAGATTTATACGAGTAGGTCCCGGCGACGAATCGAGTTACTGCGCCGGGAGGACTCGGAAAACGAGACCCAGGCTTGCAGAATTGCCGTTAATATGTTGATAAACCAATTGAATACCCACAGAGCATAGATTCCCGAGTCCAGGGCCCGCCGGCCCAGTTCCAGGGCAGTAAGAGGTTGATGGAATTTTTTACAGCTGTTTCCGAAATCCTTGTCAGTGCGAAAAAATTTCGCCGCGTTCACAACTTTGATGGAAAGCCAAGAATTACCGGTTGTGGCCCGGATCAGTGCCCGTTTCGGCAACGGTACAGTGGCCGAAACCGCCCAACTTGTTGGTCCCGACAGGAAATACAACGGGTCACCGAGAAAGCATATAGTAATGTGCTGTAAAGAAAACATTGTGAGCTCAACTTGACTACAAGTACTTTGGTGCATAACTCACTTCAGCTTGGCCCTCCTCGGCAAGGCTCGGCTAGCTCAAACAGGCAATCCTTGGCCTTGGATCAAAACTTGGAAAGCGCGGAAAAAAATCGCCGCCTGACAAGGATTTCGGAAACAGCTGTAATCGGGGACCTTGGAAACCTGCACTAAGTTAAGCCAACGCTCCACGTCGCTCTTTGGCCATCGCTTGAAGTCGTTCTTGCTTTCATTTTGAGTACTGTACCATTTCGACCAAGTGTTCATCAATTTCGGAATTTTCACTCACCGAGATGGCCGATAAATTTTCTTTCGATTTACAGCCATTTGCAGAACTTAGGGCGCGGACTGTTTTTTTTTTTTACCCGCTTTTCAATGATAATCATTATTGTGAGCTCAGTTCTTGTCAGTTTGCCTTGTAAATATGCTCATTGTGTTCGCAATGCAAATGCGGAGGGCACCACGGTCCCCGTTTTTCCTCATGCGATCATAATTGCCTTATTGGGAAAATATCGGCCTTTTTGTACAGAACTTGTTGCATACTCTGTGTTATGGTCAGATTGACCTATAAATTTGAGACAACACACTTCTGAGTATTACGAAGGGCTAGAGATACCGGTATTTTGAATGTGTGCTTTATTTCACCGGTAATCTGCATTCTCATGGTGAGAGATATCTGAATACCTTGTATATGAGAAATAGATGTGATATATAAAATACCGGTATCTCTAGCCCTTCGTAATACTCACAAGTGTGTTGTCTCAAATTTATAGGTCAATCTGCCCATAACATAGAGTATGCGACAAGTTCTGTACAAAAAGGCCGATATTTTCCCAATAAGGCAATTATGATCGCATGAGGAAAAACGGGGACCGTGGTGCCCTCCGCATTTGCATTGCGAACACAATGAGCATATTTACAAGGCAAACTGACAAGAACTGAGCTCACAATAATGATTATCATTGAAAAGCGGGGGAAAAAAAAAAAACAGCCCGCCCTAAGTTCTGCAAATGGCTGTAAGGTGATTTTTAAAGCACTCAGAAAAACTGGGTGTCACGCGTCACCTGAGAAATGGTACAGTACATCGTCGTGGTGGGAAGAAAGCAGAGGGCTTCCGCATAAGGCAACCCAAAATGATGGATTTGACGAGGGCGCTTACTATAAGTACACGTGGGATGGCCAAGAAAAAGCAGACAAGTAAATTGCAAGTGGCTACATGCGCGGTGGCACTGCTAGTCTGGAGTGCTCCTAACTAAACTGGCGGCAACTCGAGCTACCACTGTGGGTACACGATTTTTCAATGACTTCCTCAGTTCCAGAGGCTTCTTTTGGTGTGTTCCTTCGCTTTTTCTTTTTGTCCCTTGTTACCAGGCTTATCTTTATCGCAGCTGTCTACCACACTCCCTGTGTTTTCTTACAACATAACGAGGTACAAGTTAGTTATGATGTTGTATTGTCTGTCTACGAGAGACTAGTGTTTTCTGCTCAGCCGCCAGCGCCCACAAATTCAACAACCAAATCTTCGTCGTCATCTGGCCTTCGCTCCGCACGGTATCGTGACGCAGCGCTTGCTCGCCCCTCACTCCTGCATTTCCTTTCGTCAACTCGTTTTATGGTCCTTCCTGGGTACTCTCTCCCCCCTCGGTCTCGTGAAGCACCAGAACTTGAGCCATTGAGTGCTGAATTTCCCTTAGCCCGGCACGATACGTGCCGCCGAGAACCAGATCCACGAGGCGCCGTACGAGGGCCGCGCGATGCCCCTGTACACCGCGCGCGCGGTCGCACCCCCGATGTGCGCTGGCCTTCCCTACTGCCGATACGCTGCACGAACGCACACGACGCAAGACGACGCATATGGCCTGCCGCTCAGTTTATATGTATGCTGGTGTGAGTTATTGCCACTTGAGGCTCTTGACGTTGATTATATATCCTAAATGGATCTCGGCTACAATAGCTTCCCGCCCGACAAGAGGAATCTCATCCCCAGTGTCTCTCTCGCCGCGGTCGCCTCCTCTGGTGCGTCCCTCACCCTTCCTTCGCGAATTTCATCCTCCCTCTTGCTTATTTATCCCCACCCGCTCCTCCTTTCTGAACACTTACCCTCCGTCCCTGGCCCTCCTTCCCACGCAGACACCTCACCCGCAAACGGCCGGGTGTAGGAGGATGTGGTTAATCTGGAATCCAATCCCGAGCAAATAAATCTGTTGATCATTTCATTCTTCCGCCTTGCTTCAGTTTAATTGGTGGCGTTAAAGTGTTCCTCATTGGTCACTTCTTTTTCTTTTCTTGCCTTAAAACCTAACCTGATCATCTTTCGGAATAGGGGCTCAGAATGTACCTTAAATCGCTGAAAGGGAACAGAGCTGCGGCGGGAAGGAGACCGAAATCCTGGCACCGGAATCATTCGATATCCCGCTGCACTAGCGAGCGTCAACATTTACCTCGGTCCACCCGTTAATAACCCTATTCACCTCTCGATACCTCTAGAATGTTGAAACTGCTCAACACATCAAGATTAGCGCCTCTAGGAATCGGGTCTACGGCTCCATATTGATGATACTCTCCCGCAAATATACAGAGCGGGAATGTTTGCTGACAAAGTGTGGGTGAACAGCCCGTGTAGATCGCTTCTCCTCAGGAACATGGGTCCGCCACTCCATGTGAAGCTTTTTTCTCTCTCCAGGAATACCAAACGGACTCTCATATAAATACAGGAGAGTTTCCTTACTTCATTCCCCAGCTTTCCCCCAACGAGCTACTTGCCTTCGTCTTTGCAGACTCAATGTTCTCTATCTTGAAGTCTACCGCCCTTCTCGTCGTTACTCTTGGGTATGCGCTCGCGGAGACCCATACCGTCCATTTCACCAATCTGTACGTCCCTTTCATCTGCAGCAACCCTGGTCGGAGCTCATCTCACCCTCAGCTGTAAATTCGGGACGGTGAAATCGATCTCTGCCCTCGCAAAATATACCTGCTGACGCAAAGTATTGACCAGCCTACGTTGATCCAAGGCCCAAACGTTCTCTCAACTGGAGGTAAGTCCTTCGAGAGTTCGAACCACCCGTTTCATAACGCTTCTCGTAGGAGGTGTGTACCCACATGACCGGCAATAATGCGGTGCTTAACGGCTTCCCCAGACTACACGCGCCAGGGCCCCTTGCTCGGGGCGATTGCGTACCTGCAGACTGGTCTGCCTAGTCTTCCGTCCCCCTTGGAGTTTATTAACCCATGCTCGCAGGCGGTTGCGGATTCAACGGCGAGGGCTGCACCCTCGTGGAATTGAGCTTGAACAACGGATTCTCGAGCGCTGACATTTCCCTTATTCCTCCGTCAGTCCACGCCTCGCAATATACTTATCTATCTGTCAGTCAGTTAAAGCGCAACTTACAGGCACGCGTTCTCGGTCACCTCCGGCTTCGGGTAAGGATTCCTTTTCCGCGCACGATTATTCGCTGACTCATGCCTGGGATAGTTACTACAACGGCTGTGATGGCGCCGGGGCGGATTGTGAGTATTCAGTCGCCTTTTGTTGCCGGAAAAGCTCATGAGCTCATAGGCAAGGAGCCCGGCTGTCCCCAGGCGTTTGAAAACCCCAATGAGACAGGGAAGCAAGTTGGCTGCCCCGCGGCCAATGTTAACATCGCGGTAGCTATCGAATCCTTTTTTCACCTAAACTCCACTCAATCCATGGGACAGGTGACCTTCTGTGACTGATTTGGTGTATATAGTCGTTGAAATTGGTTATGGATGAATATGTACTATACGATGAGACGGAAAATTTGAAATTACCCGATTACAACCGTGAAGCCAGCACATTCCCCCACTTTAACGAAGGGGAAGATGAAATTTCTCGATAATGCACATTATGCGTGTGTTCGAAGCCTTTTAAGCTCCGCGTCTTCGGCTTTTCGGGTTGAGATGCCGCTTTGGCCGTAAGCCACACTTATTTAGCCAGTAATTCAGGTATTGCCTTTGAAGGAACTGAATGCTCTGCGCCTTTCCTCTGCAACTCACCGCCCTAATTCCATCACTCAGGTGTCGACTTCGGCATTGAACGGCATGCCGCACCTGCGCCGCTCCACCCGATCACTCTTATTACTTCTCGTTCCAATCAACTCGAGTCATGGGTTTACCACGAGAACGAGGCGGAAAAAATAGCCAACTGAATAAGCAAACCTCTCAACCGAAGTGGCGGGGCGCGATGCGCCCCGCCGCGCTCTTGTAACATTTAAATTTCCAAGTCAATGCACCGATGGATTAGAATTCTGAATTTCCTCCAATGGGATAGCAGGTACTGGATTGAGGCAAAAGAATGTACTACAAAGTTGTCAAAATTCGCCAAGTTCTCCAGTTCAACAGCATGGTCGCAATCAAATGATCCGTCAGAGCGTGGAGTCTGGAGCATGGCCAAACGCAAGAGTTCGTCGTGTACTCTGCTATCCAGCGAGCGCAGTGCGAAGATTAGCGGCGGATGTGGTCGGAAGATCACGTAAAACAGCTGAATACGACGGTCAATTCGTGCCCGACGCTGCCATTCCACTCGTTCGACCTCTGCGTCAGTCTGCGGTGAAGGAATGTCCGGGAATGAGAGAAACGCGAAGGAAACTGGGCCTGCATCGTGTGCGACCGTATAGTCGACGGTGACGAAGATAGGTTCATCTCTGTTGAACAGCAGGCAGGTTAATACGATGTCGAGAATTTCGGCTTTGTGCTTTTGATAGGTGTCATGCACGAGTGCTCGCATTAACGACCTATCCCGCGGAGTATAACGGGAATCTAACTGCCATGTGAGCTTAGAATATCTTGAAACCGACACACTCACGGAAACGGAGGGATTTAAAAGTGCCACAAGTTGTACGATGAGCCGGCCAGTCTATTCGCTGGCACGAATCATTGCAGTAGTACATCGTCTGGCACAGGGAGCAAGCCTTGAGATTACGCCTTTGTTGTATTTTGCCACACTAAAATTGCATTAGTCCCGAGATATCATTATAAGGAGCGAATTACCGCCAGGTTATCGCACGCTCGGTATGAAATAGAGTCAGGCGAGTTCAGCTCCTCAGCGACCGCCCAACGTGCTCTCACAGTGCGGGTGAATCGTTCCCAACGTCGGAATACAGGCGACTCTGCAAACCAATCGCTGGTTTCGTCAACCAAAGTCTCCGCCTCGGGTAGGGACTCGACGATTTGCCGGAGCACAGAATAACAGCAACTGGCCTCTATCAAGTCGGTGATTAGCCGGTAGACAAAAGGCCAGCCATCTGATGAAATGTCGCCTCCGGGGGCCAGGAGCACAAGGGCACGAAGCAGACCCTTTCGGATCACGCGCGTAAAAAAAATGAAAGTCGCGGAGGTTGGATAGTCCCAACGATAAGAGTTCGACACATTGTGTCAGTGTTTCGCGTGCCCCGTCCTCGGACTTCATCTCAGCCAGTGTGCATATTATTTCGGGCAGCAGTGTGTTGAGCTCGCGGACGCGCAAAGAGGCATCGACGGGTGTCCGCGCAAGTCCAGAGTTCGTCATAAATTGAAGTCCATGTCGGATGCAGGGTATATTTTTTGTTCGGCGCCCAAGAGTGAGCTGGTTCGAGACGAGGGCGATCAGAGTATCCATTTTGACGGGATTCGGAGTATCCCTCTCATCAGGAGTGTCCATCGGCTCACCAGCCCCTACGACATACTGAGCCAGATGTGTCGTAGGGATGGGGGTGGGTCCAGCGTCCAGAAAGCGGCACAGCTGGGGAAATCCGTCAGAGGGTCTCCAGTCCCTAGGAAGGTGGCCCAAGCCTTGGGGAGCATGATTCGTACTCCAGGTTGTGTGTCAACTACCTCGACTGGAATGCGCTCGATAAACGCAAAGAGGTCGCTAATAATCATCAGTTCTGAGGGGCCGCCTGGATCTGAGCGGCTCATGTGAGGATAGAAGAATTTCGCCCACGCCCAAATGCGGGGCCATAAGTCCACCAAGGCGCGCGGACGGATGCCCTTGAGTCGTCGAATGATCTTTATTGCTAGGAGCGGTGTCTTGCCTCGCGGACTTCCACCTAGAAGGTCCTGCAAATCAGCGGGCTCGGAAGGTATGCGCGCCGGATCGAGAACCAGCCAACAGGCGGGAAGACCCATGAAGTGCGACTGAGGCCCCATTGGGGACTGCTTGGCGAGCCTCAAGATGCTCTCAAGAGCGGCAAATGAGTTGCACGGATTCCCCTTTGTGGCGGCAATTGCAGTCCGCTTGGGCTGGGGTTAATACGAGTATTTCATGCATTAGCAGGCTACGCTCACCCGGAGTGAAAAAGGTAGTTCGCCGAAGTTCTGTGCATGTAATGAGGGATGCATAGCGAGTTCGAGGATGATGGTGAAAGGAGAGGGCGTACGGTGGCTGGAAGTAAGACACAACGGTGAGACGGTCACGGCGACGGCTATTTCAAATTGGTGGACCCTGGCGGCAATCAGATTGCAGGCAAAGCAATTTACGGGAGGATCTGAGAAATGAGGGCCGGAATGGTTTTACCCGGAACGAAAAGTGAGCTGCGCGATCGCATTGGAAGGCAACAACACAAAGGTGCCGACAGTTGCTTCAATCATGTCCAAGGAAAAGGTCGGACGCCCTTCCATGCGGGTCCTGGCGTTCACAGTTGCGTTGCTTCAGGCTACGTTCCTAAGCCAAAGCGGCCTCGGAGCACAGCGGAGCAGGAGGTAGCGGCAGTTAATCATATATCGCAAGGAACCGACGCAGTATTATGAGAAGGCCAGTCAATGGCATATCGCAAGAAACCGAATTTAACAGACCCCAGACCAAGGTGGCCCAGTGCCGATTCTGTCACAGCGCGGCGGACTGCAGCCGCATAGCCCAAGAGCGCTAAGAACGATGCGGGAAAAAAGAAACGCACCATCGGAAAGACGTGGCTGGACCATCGAGTCGGAGATGGTGGTGGAAGAGAAGAGGTCGTGGCGGTGCCGGATCACACGGCCCGTCTTTCCTGCTTCCTTCCCACCACCACGTCGCCTCGCCTCGCGCCGATTCCCCACCAAGACAACCCGGATGGAGCTGCGCCTCAGTAGTCTCCGTCTACCTTATGTCGCCTCCGTACGCCTCGCCGACCCGTCAACGCGCCTACTGCTGGAATTGGCTGGAATCTGGCACGCGGCCACTCGTCTCGAATCTCCACGAGTACTTCGTTTTTTTAGGCCTGTTTTCCTCTGCAGGCGCGGCGAAGGCTCTCTGGATCCCCTTCCTCTACTTTACGCGGTTAAAACTCTGTATCTCGGCCGTGACGTTCCATACACTCGACCTTTTCGTTCCTGTCGAATTACTGGCCGTTTGCTCCAGAAAAAATAAACACCTATCTGAAGTTCTTATCACTGGAATATGTGCGTCTTAGTCCTTCCAAACCCAGAACTTGGTACCGTCGAGCGCGGTCCTAGCAATTTGGCGCGTTTATTCCTTTGGCGCGTTCGTTCCCTTCTGCGGACAATTGTGGGGTAATTGGTTCGGAGGAGGCTGGAGAGAGAATGGGAACTCAGACCCCAACTGTGGGCGGAAGCTTGAATCGTGCATTACACGCCCCCTTTTACCCTGCTGTCGCGTAATTTTCTTTTCGTTTTGTAGGCGATAATGCTTTATGGGCCTTCACCATGTTCGTGAGCGCGTTACCAATCCGCTTTCGTGAGGTGTCAAACCTCCCATCAAATTCACGAGATGGTCGGTTGATCCTCGGTTCATGCATGTCCAGATGTTGGCCGGGCAATGTTGCGATGCCTAGTTGTCGTCCGCATACACAGAGTCCTTGCGTGATACCGAGGAACGAATGGGACTCCGTGAGCCCGGGCTGCCCCCAGGATGCCGTCCGTGCCGACGGTCAGGAGGATCAAAAGTGAGTTAAGATGTATCCTCGTTGCCCACTGCTACGCGGCTGCCTCTAGGTTATTCACTGCATAATATATGTGGTTCAAGTTGAATTGATTGACAGGTGGCACGTAAATAGCACTACACAACGCGCTGCGTCACCCTTTGAGCAGTGCATCAGGATGGGATACACTTATGCCAATGGGAACAGTACAATGAAAAGTCTCAGACACATTATTTCAATGGGGACGATCGCGCGCAACGCCGAAATGGCCGAACACCTTCCCACGGTTGCACTTACAATTCTGGGATCTATTCTGCGTTTCAGAGTCGTTCTGAACAGCATCCACCTGCGGTACCAACCAATATGAATTGCAAGCCGAAATGTGAATTCAATAACTGACTCCAACTCAGTTATTTCACAAGAACCAACTATCCTGTGGTGCGGAACAATTGGTGCAATTTGCACCTGTTTAGTGGCTTCGAGAGCAGTATTTCTGGTGTTTAGGACCTTTGTGGGTAAGCTCAGGCACATGGAGTGGGGGCATTAAATAAATAGACTTTCATTCCTCGTTGCCTTGGTAGGAAACCATTTGGAGAGGTACCCTACCTTTCGGCTGAAACGGTACCGAAATATTAATTTTGAGAACCTTTACAACTTTGCTTGGAATGGTAGTTTAGCACAAAGGAACATATTTGGTCTCTTTAAAATTGGACGGAACACTCTGAGTGAGGTGGGGGAGGTCCCGCAAGGTGCCATCAAACCATCAAAACCACTCATTTTGCGTCGTTCTCGTCAACGGAGGGGCTCCGAGGGTCAGAGGAGGATATGAGTCTATGCTACATGGTGGATAGTACCCTTAAGAAATACGGCCTCAGTCTGGGAGTGCCCAGAGGGATAAGTAAATGCATTCTACAGTCCAGAAAAAGTGCGGCGGAAAACTGGAAGTCTGAGACGCGGCAATGGGTTTCGACGCAAACGGTGAGTATTAAAGAGCTGCAGGTAGCACATTGGCACGTAAAAACGCGCTCAACAGATTCACAGGGCCAGCAAAGTCACTAAAATTCAATCAATGAAAGTTCATTCAAAGTGACGGTGTTACTCAGGGAAATTTGACCATGGAATACGTTGCAAATCACCCTTTCACACATTTCATAACCAAGTCATCAGTAAAGAGAGTTTAACCCCGCTCGGGGCCTGCCAACGTAAAAGAAGGTGTTGTTGCCAGCGCCCTCTTTGACATACCCTCGGGACCCTGCTCCGCGCAGGACTTGATAGGCATTGAATTTGAGAGTGTATGCGAGGGTACTCTGTATATCGTGGGAGCCAACTGTGAACTTGGTATTATCCACACAAGTTGAACTCGAAAAAAACATTCAAGTTGTCACGCCGCTCAGGTTCCACCGCATTCTACCACATCTTTGCTGTGTTGAATCCGGGGGATGATTTCCAAGAAAGAGCAGTGGATTGAGCAACATTCTGTGTTCCAATAAATACTTGATTGCTGAAATGAATAGCCCTAGATGAGATTCAACCCAGATAATTTGATTGAAGTTGAAAGTACAACCAAGAATCAACCGTGAGAAGTCGATCAAACATATTCGGGTTGAAGCCGCCGGAGCCAAAACAAGTGCTCATGAGTTATGAGAGGCATGGATAGCCGGGGGGGGGACGGATTTAAACATATTACTGGCTCTGAGTTGTCCACATTCAATGTACTGAAGTGGAAAGAGGCCTTGAAGTTTGGGTCAAGTGATCACATCGCGATTTACGTCTCATGGTTCAAAAACGGTGGTGGGCGAGCGACGAGGGCCGGTTTGAGTTGTTTTACAGTTGAACAGAGACGAACGGACTCAACTTGCACTGGATAAGACAATACTAATTGAAACAGTGTATTTAGGCATGGGTACAATACTACTACTGCAACAGGACACAGCGGCAAACCACTGGACTTGGCAACAGGGCGCGAGCTGCCCCAGAGCGTCCGGATTCAGCATCTGGGCACTCAAAGTGGAAGGAGTGGGCAGAACCGCGGCTGTTGGGGTCACACTGACGGATACATCCAAGCTGATTGTAAAGAGATGGGCATGAAACTGGTGACAGGTGATAGTATCGCTCACCGGTCTCCACTTGAGTCGCCGGATGGCGCCGGCGATGCCGGATCGAAATCGCTAGCAGGACTCGGTAGGAATTATCAATGAACGCAGTTGAAGACAACACATACTGGGAGCCCGAAATCGACAGGGAAGATGATCCCGATGCGACAAATTCTGTCGCGGGATACCTAGCGTGGGGTGAGTGCCAAATGTGTCGATGAACAGGAATTTAACCACGCACACTGCATAACCACTGTTCTCCACGCTGCCCCCGTCATCCGCCCTGGATCCTTCGCCAGCATACATCGTACCTGTGGCCCCCGGGAGGACTGCAGTGAGTTGGAGCATTGTAACGAGGTCCGAGGTGGATACATACCGTCGTGGGACGCGTTTGGGGTGCGGTTTGGGGTGCGGGGGATGGAAGCAGGAAGGAGACAAGGGGGAACCGGCATTCAAAAAGAATATATAGGGCCGTTTTTCTTTTTTTCGGCTCGACCGCTGGACTAACTAACTAACGTAACGTTCCCACGCACCATATATGGTAATTTCTTACGTGTTTAAGTTGCCGGTGGGTTACAAAATCGATGTAGACCACCCATATTGAGCTCTTTTTGACGTAGGACACCAATTGGAGGGCCGCATATCCAAAACCAACCGTCACAGAACTTTTTGATCTTGTGAGAATTACCATCTCTGTTACCATATATGGACATCGACTTTGACAACAAGTGCAGATGGGTAAACATGCCAGCTTGAGTGTATGCAAGACTCAGAGACCCAAATTGACCTTTAGAGCATCGGTCAAATGGCGGTTCTAGGCCAAAAAGTGGTGGTTGAACTTTTTTTTTCCCGGCCTGACGGCCGGACTAACTAACCAGCCCTTAGTCGCCGGTTTGAATGCCGGTGCCCCCTTGGAAGGAGAAAGGCAATAGTTACCGCTGTATATATATCACCGCTTGCCCCATTGAGTCGAATTCCGATGATGCGCGCCGGACCTCGACCTCACGAAAGGTAGCACTCGGTTAGCAACCTCACGATTGATGCACCCCACCTCACGAAAGTTGCCATCAACCTCACGATGATGGTGCGCAAGCTCACGCAACCTCGCGCGCTCACGCACTCACGCACATGTATATTACCCGTCCGGCACCCATCCACCACTGAGATCCAGCAGACATCAGGAAAAACCAAAACTGCCCCATAGACCCACATAGACCCACATAGACGCCATAGACGTCATAGACAATGGGCGTCTATGATAGCAAGGTGGGATGGGGGGGGGTCAACTCCATAGACACCCATAGACACCCATAAACCCCTGTTTTCTATGAAAATGGCCTGCTTTCTATGAGATTTTGTCAACTTTTTTTGGTTTACAGTGGCTTAAACACACACAAAAATGACAGTAAAAACACATATCATATTGCATGTAATGCAGGGATACAAGGTTTCTGTCACCACCACTCAGACTTTGCTTACTGTCCTTACTTACTTACTGTTCAAGGTGTTTCCATGTGAATGTGAAGTGAACTTAGTGACTTTTCGCTGAGGGACATTATATCACGACTTAGTCAAGGTATCTAATGTAATTAAAGTTCTAATTAAAGTAAAGTGCTTTTCAACGGGATCGAACTCGCGACCTGGCGGGTTCGGACAAAATACGGAATGAGGTGCACTACCAACTGAGCTAAAGGACCATATAAGTGGACAGACACTATTCCGATAGGTGGGTAAGTTCTTATTCTCCAGGTCAGTTTACTTCTTTCAAGTTCTTGCCTGTCCCATCCACATCTCCTCTGCTGAAAGCATCTGGGCATGAATACTTCTCTAGCAAGAAACTCAGCAAATTTCTCACCAAGGCATATATTTGCAGATGTGAGAATAGACCCCAAACCAAAAGCTCAAAAAGAGCTATAAGAGTTGTTTAGCACAAGTTTTCCTTCAACAGCCTAAGTGAAGCACAAAGTGTGGAATCATTTCCTGGATGTGACAGTTTTGAAGACCAGAACAATTCAGAACAAGGACTTTCCAAAAAAGGTGGTTGACACATAGACATTCATAGACCATCAGAGACCTTCATAAAAGGCTGTGTTTTATCATAGCATTTTGGTTTTCCTGATGCACGAGCTTGGTTCAATGCAACTCGCCGGCTAGCATGGTTTCACCCTCATTAGACTACGTATTCACAATCATGTCACATCAATCAACCACCAAAGAAAGTCATAAACAGTGCAGGTACATTGAAAGACATCCATAACTCCCCATAGACACTCATAGAGCCGGGGGTTGCCTCATAGACACTCATAGACCATCGAAGACCATCGAAGACCCCCATAAAAGGCCATGTTCTATCATAGAATTTTGGTTTTTCCTGATGGATATTAGTACACTTTGAGATTCGCTGTCGCGGAATTGCGGAGTGAACCAAGCTCAGGTTGAAGTCTAGAGTGTTGTATGTGGCTGCCAGAGCTCATCCAGAAGATCCAGGCGGTTTGCAGAGGGCAACACGATGTGCGGCGGACGACTGCGGGAAAACTTCCCCATTTGAACAAAAGCTTCATTCCAGAAACTACTCTCCAACTTGGAATTTGTGGACCGCGAGGTTCACAAAACGCGCCCGTGGCCTGCAATTACCCGGTGGCTGAGGAAGGGCGGATCAACGTGGGCTTGAATGAGATACAACGGTTTTGTGGATGGTATTTGCGCTTTGCCAATAATTCATAAGTTGTTGGCATTGAGGCGACCAGAGAGCCATCGAAAGCCCACTCGCAGTGGTCTTGAGCCCATCACAAAATATGAATCCTGCGGAACGAGATGAACTAATTGGCTGATTGAGGAGCAAACGGCGTTGAGCGGTTGACAGACCCGTTTTGAGCTGAATACTTATTCTTGAGACTTGAAAACTCATTTGACGTGTTGTCCTCCTCTCCCTCTTGAGGAAGCTAAAGTGTCGGTCCTTCAAATCAGGTCAATTGGGGTGAAACGTCGAAGGTCGAAGACAAACGTGTACATACCTCCAGGCTTGCTTCCGTCAAATTGAGGAGGAGGTCTCGGAAACTGACCGAGTGGAGAGAATTACGTTGAATTGAATTGAACCGAGCGTCAACCCTTGGAGCTTGGAGTCTTGCGTGGTCTATATCGCTTGCTTCGGACCCTAAGAAATTGAATCAAAGGTAAGCGGCATCGAAGGGAACCGACTCCGACCCAAGATTTATTGAAGTTGGATTTGAACATCGGTGGTGTGGCGTCGGGGTCGAAATCGGAATCGGAGTCAGTGCTTAGGAAGAAGTGGATTATTGAGATATCAACATGGGGTTGAGTTGGAAAGTAGGTGTACGATGGTTCAAACAACGAACTCGAACAAACCACTGTCGGGTTGGGCGCGAGGTTGAGATTGTGGTAAGATTCCATGTTGTCTGAGAATGCCGAAAGTTACCAAAGGAACTGGATTGAAAGGAGAGTCTGCACAGTTTACACAGATCCTTGAGTGTGTGAGCATTACATGGCACCCACATCCAACCATAAATGAAGTTAAACTGGAGTTGAAATAGTGTTCGCTGCTGAATCAGTGAAACACGTAAACCTGGAAAATACTCACACCTGTCTGTCAAACAACGCTCAAGACAGACTCAAATACATCGCCTGAATAAGACCAAGGTATAGTCTGCAATAATTAAGCCTCGCAAAACATGAAACAATATACCTACACGGCAGACGCTGAGATCAACTCCGTGGGAATTTCAGCAATAATATCCGGGGTCACGCCACTGAAGACATAGCGAGTCAGGGTGAGTGGGAAGGGTAGAATGGTAGGAAGAGTGTACCTGTGTACTGCTAATGTCCTCATTGAGCGAAGGTGTCAACGAAAGACACATATATTCAGTATGATGTCTGAAAGGGAGGAGTTGAACGTCAGTAGTTGAAGAAGGCATCGAAGGGAGTGAATTAATGTACGGGGTACAATTTATAGGGCTAGGGGTTCAATTTGAATTCATTTTGGATGAAGATCTGAGACAAAGTTGAACGAGTTCCGAGGGAAGGACGAGGTTGAACGTAGCTCACATTGGCGGACCTGGTTCGATGTTGCCGGGGAGTTCAACCTGAATGAAAGAAGATCATCGTCTAAGAATAGACGTTCAAAAAGGCATGAATGAATGAAGATCAATATGAAGTGACCTGGGTAAGCTCAAGGTTACAGAAAAGCTCGAGGTTAAAAACTGCGCGGCAAGATTGAATATTAGGGTTGCGGTGGTCAAGATGGAGGTCTTGGTGTGGGATGAACGAATGTGCGATGAAATAGAGCCTGTTTCATAATGAGCCATAGAGTAGGTACACCTCGATTCAAACAACGAACTCAAACCAGTCTCGAGTCGCCGACGAGGTTGTGTTTGTACTGAAGATCGAAGTTGACCACAAGGTTATCAAGTAAATTGGAGTCAAAAGAGGTCCTGAGCGACTGATATTGGCCTTTCTGATTTGTCGGTGATGTGCGGCGTTCGAATCGAGAGTTATATGAAGTTGAAACTGGCGAGAACCCGAAATTAACGTTTGCCTAGATGGATCCAAGGCATAACGTGAGATAATTTACGCTCGGATGAACCGGAAATAGCAAACTTACAGCACGTGGCGAGATCAAGGCCGTGGGAATCTCATCAAAGAAGTCCGGATTCACGCCGCTGAGGAGAAATGGTGAGGGAGGTAGAGGGGTAGGGAATGTGTAACTATGTTGCTTTATATGGTTCTTGAGCAAAGGTGTTGGAAAAAAAATATCCAGCATTCTGCGGTGTGTGCTCTGAAGTGGAGGAATCAAGCGTCAGAGGTTGAGGGTCCAGGGAGAGGGTGAGGGCAAGAAGGAAACGTACGGGGTACATTTTATTGGGCCAGGGCAATTCAAAATCATCCGGGTTCACGCCGCTGAAGGTGCAGCTGGTCAGTGTGGGTGGTGAGGGCAATTAAAAGGTGCAGAAAGCGTACCTGTGTGCCTTGTGATTGAGCGAAGGTAGTATGGAAAGAAATGCGCATATATTCAGCATCCTGGAGTGGTGCCGCTCAAAGCTTAAGGGAGGAATTAAATGTCAGTGGCTGAAGAAGAGGTTTCGTGTGAAGGATTAGCGTACGGAGTACGAAGCAGTTGTATTCAAGGGATTCCGGAGTTTTGATTGTGCTCGCAAGTAGAAAGCCATCCGCACGGCGCACGGTTGAGTTTTAACGAGCGCGCGTTAGATTAGGTGAACTTCAAGGGAACAAAGAAGCGGTAATTGATTCGCGTTCGAGGGTCAAAAGTGTCCTGCTCCAAATCCCGGTGTCGAGGCCCGGGGTCGAAAATTTATTAGGAATTCACATTAATATTTACCTAATTTTCGTCCGAAAAAACAAAACCGCACCCGACGTTTGGGGAGACAAAGGAGAGGAACAAGTGTACGGCGGCGAGACTTGAACACCGCGGAAGGAGTCTGAGAGATGTTCCGAGTATTCTGAGGTCAAACAAGGTCCAAACACAGAGGCGAAACCGCGAATTGAAGAGGTTGTCAGGGTTGTTGGAAATTGTAGCACCAGGTCAGATGTGGCTCGCCAGATCATCATGATCAGCGGTGTGTAGTCGTGTCCGATGCAAGGCTCCAGTTGGAACTATGTAGATTCCAAAAACTGGCAGTCTCTTCCAGTTTCTCTGTCCATGTGCAAGGAAGCCAAAATATCCCAGGAGTATAAAAGTTTTTCTCGCTGAAAAATATGCACTTCAAAGCGTGCACATTGCACTGTGCACATGCACACCAATATGTGCACGAGTACAACTATTTCTGCACAAGAAGTGTTCAAATGCACAATGAAGAGCATCAAACAACATTTAAAATGCACAAAATGTACATTGCACTTAACACGTCACGCCGGGAACATTGCACACTGCATTTACAACAAGGGACACAACAAAGTATCACATTGAATGGCAAGATTGAGCACATCAATTTCTTACAACTCACTTTTGGTGCTCTAGGACTCAACACTCAACCGTCGGATTGTGTAAATCAATGCCCATATCAAAGGCATCAACACCCACATCAAATCTCGGCACACCCGTTCAACCCAAGTTCAACCATCAATGCCCGCACTGTCCCACACCGTCCCACATCAGACCCACATCAGCTGCGGTAAGATGCATGGGATTGGACTGGATAATTAATTTCCCTGTGCCCCCGACCGGCAGGCTGAGAGCTTTTCAAAAAAGCCTCTTGAATGGCAGGCTCTAGGCTTATACACAATTCAAATGCAACTTCATTCTTGAACTCATGGTTGATTGCCGTGCCTTTCGGATAGCTGGCCATGGATGCCGTCATAACGGCAACAGACGGCAGTCCTGATTTTGTGCTTGGTTTGGGTTTGAAAGCAAATGTGAGTTTTGGTAAATTTTAAGTAAGGTTGCCTGTTGAGATAGAAAGACCTTGACAATCAAAGTCGGCTCAATTGTGTTAGGCTCGATAAATAAAATTCAAAGTCAAATAAAATGTATTAAAAAGCTTCGGGATGAAGATAGCGTGCATGGGCAAGAGCATGAGTCCAAACTGCAATGCAGTCCTCATCCTGGGCACTCCCGACCGCATTGTATAGGTCTACCTCCTCTCCTTCCTGCAACAAGCCTGGTGGTGGCTCGACCACAACATTGCTGAGATCACTCAATGGTGGGGCCCTACCCTTCCAACCCATGAGGTTGCACCCTCAGATGGAGGGTTGTTTGCTTGTTGTGATTCGAGGAGTGTATCGTTGCGAAGACCGGCCCAATCAATCCCATAAACCTCGAGCTCCTCCTCGTCCATTATTTCCTCCTCCGCTGGAAGCAGGTTCCCACGAACTCCGTGAACCAACATGTTGAATACAAGCATATCCGCTGGAGAGCGATTGGGCCCACCACGAATCTGAATGCGGTGCTGGTTCCAGCTCTGAGCGAAAAAAGCGAGCTCCGTTTTTGGACACTTTCCCAGGCAAAATTAGCTCTGCAGAAAGTATCGGAGATCAGAGTGCAGACGTTCAGGCGAAGCAGAACTTGTTGAAGGAATACCTAAAAGGCATGTTTCCGGCCGGATTTACTACCGATTGAGTGGGAGGTCTCCAACACATAGATGACCTTCACAACTCACCTCGGAGTGACTGCCTTTCGAAGAAAGAAAAAAAGAGCATCATGTGATGCGTCGTGCTGGACTTGTCGTGGAACTCCAACACTAATCTCTGTATTTCCACCCTAAGAATTATCCCCCAACATATCTCCAGTGTGTGGAAAGTGGTCGATTATGTCACAGAACTTGATGCGGGAGACCTATATATATTCATTGCAACAGCGGATCGTCCAGCTAAAGAATTCTGAGGTTACAGAATCATCAATAGAGTCCTAATCTATGTATTTCCAGCCTCAGAAGTATCCCCTAAGATATCCCCAGCATGTGGAACGTGGTGGATTATGTCACAGGTGGTCACAGAACTTGATGCGAGGAACCAATAAATTTATTGCAACGGCGGATCGTTCAGCTAAGGAATTCCGAAGCTACAGGGTTCTTAATAGGGTCCTATTCTATACATTTCCACCCTCAAAAGTATCCCCCAACATATCTCCACCATGCGAAACACGTCTATGTACAGAGGTGGTTACAAAACTGTGATGCGAGCGAGAAAGACAATACATTGCAGCCAGGGGTCGTTCGATCCTGACGCCATAGGATGTTTCATAGGTACCCACCGCATCTTCGGAAGTATATACCACCCATAGTATGAATATGGTCGCCCATAACTAATTGAACTAGGTCTTGGTTCGCTGTTGATCACATTCACTGAATTCTGAACTTAGCCATCCTAAAATTTGACCATTGGGAATGAGAGAAAAATTAGCTGAGACTGTTCTCGAACTACTACAGGCTGAAGTAGTCGAAATGAATCAAAAGATAAATTTGAGGTGCTAGTTTATCGACAGAGGTAATAAAACACTTGCGGCCAAACGTTGATCAGCATTCAACCGCTTCTTTTTTTGGCTTGGGTGGACCATCAACAGTCTCCTGATTCTCGTCTCCTTCTGCTCGAGTACGCTTGCGATCAAGGCTTTTTGCAAGTTGACCAACCTGGTACTCAAGTTCCTTGGATGCAGTCGAATCCATGCCTTGTCGGCGCATACCGGGTACCGAGGGCGGCAGAGCCCGACTCTTCAAGTCCTGAAGAGCGTAGAATTCGGGTAAAGTTGGGTCTCTATAGCACGGAACAACACTGCAGAGAATGTTAGCGAACACAAAATGCGATGCGCGAAGTCACCTACATTGTTGAGGCTCCAATACTGACTCGGTGCGCATTGCTGCAATATTCAAGTGGCCCGATCGCCACGTGGTGGGTCTTTTCAACGATATACGAGAATAACATATGCTTGCGCTCATCCCCCTTAGTTCGGTACGGGGAATTGTGATCCCTATCCATATCAGTGAGCGGAATGGTGGCCAAAATGAACGACTCACTCAATATCGTGAATGTCTTGAGAGTTTGCGGGGAACGGGGTAATTGACCACATCTGCTTTAGAACACGGTAGGCGTAAATTGTGCGGCAAGGAAGAGACTGAGAGCTGAGCTCGCTGGCATCGAGGAAGAGGGGGGTGTAGTGATCGGGTTTGAGAAATGTTGGATGGTCGACGCCTTGATCAGCCGCTGGGATTATTTATGAAAATGGGAACGGATAGCGAAGATACGCACCCTGGTTTCGAAACAAAGTTGTTAATTCGTCCGAGGCTTGAGAGACGACACCACCGAGATTTACCCAAAGTACATCTCCGAAGATTAGGTGACCGAGATTGTGTTCGAGGGAGAGGGCGGTCGACACGAGACTGGGTTCGAAAACGTCGTAGAGGGAGGTGGTTTCGGACCGGATCCATCGAGGAAGGTCTGAAAGATCTTCCACCTTCGCCTGTGCAGATCATTTCATACACTATTTGACTGAACCAATTAAGTCGCTCACAACGTAGTCGTCAACCAGGATAATTCTAATGGGAAACCCAGTTTCCCGAGAAACCCCCACCGATCAGGGAAATCTTTCGGTTGTCTAATGTGAAGCCCCTCCGTGATTTCCGGTGCTCGACCTTGGCATCCATATTTCCCGAAGAGTGACCGTGTGCTGTGCGGCCTGCGCGGATGGTTCTCAATCTAAAACCTTGTTGGGGTCTATTTTCTCTTTAACCCACATGCATTCAAAGGGTATTAACTTAAGTGCTTGGGAAATGGTCTTAGCACCCTAAGGGGGGTATATTCACTACGCGGCGCGGAATGCGAACTTCACACAGCCGATATTGATCGCATCAAATACCTACTCTCACAGTTCAACCTTTAGCGATTTCATTCGGAGGTGCATTTCGGCACCACCAGGAATTTACTGGGAGATGAATCAACCCTTCCTGTCTCTTAACTAACTCCCACTCAATTCTAAACCTTCTGAAGTTGTTTTGGGCCAAAGTGAACCCCGTCCGAGCAGGGTAAAATTTGGCGGAATCCGACGCTGAAGGATTTGCATTCCTTTGTGTCAAGCCACACATGCGGTGACTGCGGTACCATGCTTACGGCGACTGCGGCACCGATCCTGCACCGGACTGCGATAATACCCGCCGACCTTTCGGCCAGACTGGCATAATATTTGCTGACTTGTTTGAGTCTCTGGACATGTATAAAAGGCGAGCCGCACCCTGAAACGCCCCGGAACATCGCCCCACCGCAATGGCGTCCCACGTATAAGTGCACACTCCACCGGAAGGAGGGACATAATCGTTCAAATTGCCCAGACCGAGCCTGATGTTTATTTTACTTGAATATTACTTGAACGCTCGAATCCTTCCCGAATGATGTATGTTGTTCATTTAAGCACTTTCTGTTCGTTTTCCACGTCCTTCAAGAACTGGAACTAAGTGTTCAAAAATGCGCCGGCGCTAAGCCCGTGTACGGCCGAAAATTTCGGAGGGGTTTCTCGAGAAACCGGGTTTCCTGATAACACCCAAATTTTTGAGGGGGGTTTCTCGGGAAACCGGGTTTCCCATAAAATTATCCCGTCAACCAGGGCGGCTAAATCAATCGAGTTGTATTGTATAACACCAAATATATTACCATTGGCTGACATTTTGTATTGATTGGTAAAGTTGCGATTCAAGACAGACAAGACGACGATAGTAACTGGTAGAAAGTGGGGTGCCAGTTTTGAAAGGCAGCCTGTAATATATATTCAACCAAAGTAGCGTCGGTCGATGTGGGCCAGCCCACACGCATTTGGGCGATGCCGGGTCTCGGGCCCTGCAGCCCATGGGCTGCGTGGGTTCGGGTTGGGCTTGGGTCGTGGGACGATAACGTGAGCGTGGGTCTGCCGACTGCCGAGTGATTAAACGGCTCAAGCGGCAGGTCCACAGTTCAACACCCAACGTGCCACGTGCAGTGCTACCCGTCCAAGCAGCAAAACTCACTGTGCACAATATTGAAAGCAGACATCAGGTATAGGCTTCTTGCCATTTTAGGTGCATATTTTGGAATTTTTATGCGTACATTGTGAAATATACCAGTGCATGTGCATTAAACCAGTGTCCATGTGCATGGTCAAGCGTGCACCTGCAAGAAGTACATATTTTTCAACGATAAATACCGTCATACAGGAGAGACACAGTAAGAGTGGTGAAACGACGACGCGATTCTCATCCCAGGGCGGCGGTAGGCTTCGGAGACAGGCGGCAACCGCAAAGGATCGGCCAGTGTTTTTGACCACAGTGCCCTTCAAAGGACTTCGAGCGCGAGACAGTGCCGCTCCTACGTCAACAGTCCTTGACAGTGGTGGTGCACAGGTTTTTTTGCTCGTAGTCGACAATTTGTTCCGACTCAGAGGAATGATGATCGTGCGACGGTCGGCGGCCTAGATGAGGTGGGAATCGGACCTAGCACGCCACACGCGGGAGCAAGCATTTGAGCTGCACATTGTGCAGGGAAAAGAATAAGGTTTTACAGAAGAGCACAAGGACTAAGTCTGGATTTGGAGTCGGAAGCAGAGAAAACAAGGAAGAAGAAAGTCAAAATCCGATCACGGACTTGTCCGCCGAGGATCAATTGCTACGGGCCGCAGTCCCGCATCTGGAAAAAACCGGCTGTCTACATCGAGCAACATAGCAACGATAGCAGCTGTACCTGTCGACAACCCCCCCTTATGTAGAGAGCTGTAGCTCACCACCGAAACTCCATAGCACTCTGTAGCGCCCGGCATGGAATCTGTAGCATTATGTAGTGCGACATAATCTCTTCGTTTTAGGGCACTCACAGCTATATGATGGGATGTAGAGCTACATATGACTGGATGCAAAAGAGATGGGTCGTGAAATGAATGCCATTGGGTGGTATATATGAGAACAATGACTATGGATGGTATCGAGACGGTGGGCGAAGGAACCTCCCCATGTATCGGAACGGTGGCTGGAGGAACCTCGAGTCTGGAAACAGACAGGGTGACGCGGGCGGGGGGTTGCGCTCGATAGAAACGGAGAGGTGATATCAGTGACAAAAATCGAATCGTAAGAAAGCTGGCGCACCTCAATACGGCACCTGGCCGGTCGCCCTCTCGACGGCTGGGACACCAAAAGTCGTGTGAAGTCCCCAAGAGCTTGAATATTGAGGTGCTTGAAAGTCCGGTGACCAACTTGATGAAATCCTCGCCTGCTTGGAGGGAGGTTTTGAATCCATGAATTGAGGTCTTGCCGAGTCTGGAATGCCTGGAGATGTCTTCAAGGGACGCTTGAAGGGAGTCTTGGAGGTCAGAAGAAAGGCTTTGAATGCCTGGTAATCATTCTTGAAGGTAGGTCTTGGATAACGAGTCAAATAGGCAGCCTTGCGATACGGCCGACTGCGCGGGCCCAGCATTTGGAGGCTTGAATGCTGCGGTCGGATGGGAGAGGGTGACCGAGTAATCGAGGTTGGGGTGGGATATGCGGGCACAGCGGCGAGGACGACGAGGGAGATGGTGGGGGGAAAAGACAAGAAACGACGTCGTGCCAGCAACGTCCATCAATAGCAACCAACATCACGCGATTTGATGGCTCGGGCGCCGCTCGGCTAACGACTTGTCAAATTTTCACTGATTCGAACATTCTGTTCCATCTGCGCAATTTCGGTTGTGTGGCCCACTTACTCGCGCATTCAGAGGTCTCGGAGGCCCCCGGTCACTACACCAAAGGGCGGTCGGATTCTTTTCGACGATTTTGACTGATTTACTCTATTTTTTCGGTGTATTTCGGCCCGCCAGGCCGCAAAGAAAGGCTTTTTCTCGGCTTGACACCGGGAATGTCTTACTTTGGTCCTTCCGCATCGTGCCAGGTAGTTGAAACTTCTCTGTCGTGGCTGGTTCGGAAAAAATACCCCTGAAAATGGCTCGTTGATTTACTCTATGGCCCGACCGCCCCTCCAGGTAGTCAGGTCTCGGTCTAGTCTTGATCATCATTGAAAAATGAGAGCAGAAAATTAATGTCGAAAATCGCGTCGGCCGCCCAACGGCCGCCGAATTTGCTTCAAAGAAGGCAACATTTTTCATCATCAAGCTTTACAGACTATTCAAGCTGTAGGTCACTCTTTACAGGTTGGTAGGCTTGGGTCAAATTTTGGCCGGTCGGCAGCTGACGATCGACATTGTTGCAGTAGGCAAGGTAAAAAGCTATGTAAAACCCTGTAGATATTCTGCAAAGTACTGTAGTACTGTGTATGACTGGTGCAGTAACATGTAGCACTGTGTATGACTGGTGCAGTAATATGTAGCCTACAAATGCTCTGTAGCTGCTATAGCTTGGCGCGGAATTCTGTAGATCTTTGTAGCGCTATCTAATCAATCGGCGTGCTACGGCCCGGGGAGTTTTTCCTGATGCGGGGTGATTTCTCCGCAGCGTCTTCCTCCGTTCCCATTTGTATATCTCGCCGGCCCTCATATTCCACTCAGAATGTCAACAGACTGTGGACAAGATCACTCGGATGGTCAGTGGACGGTCCGATTCCGCAGAGGATTATCAGCAGGTGCCGCACGCACTATCTAGGCTTGATCTCGGTGCGACGCAGCGCCACGAGATCTTGACCAGAGGGTTGTCCCTTTTATTATGAGTGAACGGCACCACGTCCAATCGTCTTGCTCTGCTCTACCACTAGTCAGGCAAAATCCCTACGAACGAAGATCCATTCCCACTTTAGCCTCGTTGCAACTCACTAAGCTTAGGTGCGAGCACATCAGGTCTGTCTGTAATGCCGACGGCTCACCGCTGCTCCGATGCACATCTGATGTGGTCAGCATTCGAATCGGGCTGGCCGCTGGTTTCATGGCCGAAGGTCATTGAACAGGCCGCACATGTGCATACCCATCATCTAGTGGCGCAAGGTGGCGCACTTAATTTGCGTCCTCCCAGGGCGCATGGGAGATGGGAGATGGATCCGGTGCCTGGTGCCCCTCGGTCGGTCCCCTCCTCTCCTGCTCTGCCCCAGGACCGGTTCAATTTTAATTTCCTAGGATCACGATTCTCATTCACTCTTTCATCCAATTTTGTTCCATCTCCCTCACTTGAAATGTTCTCGGTTCTGCTCATGGCTTGTGGCGGCGCGTCACACCACAGCTTCAACCAAACTCCAACATTCAACTCCCACGCGGACTCGAGGCTACCCACCAGCCAGATCGGCCCTCGTGTTCATTCACTTCTGGCTGCGGTTCGTCTCATTTCGTTCACCCAGACAGTCTTGGTTGATTGCTATTCATCTTGTGTGTGTGAAATTCAGCAGCGCCACGCAAGTAAGCTTATACTCCTTCCTCCGGTTTATTTTACCACTGAACTTGCATTGAGTTCTTCACAGTTATCGTCGCCTTTCCTCCCACTGAACAGTTTTCTTTCAGAGGACTTGCACTGAATTTCGTCACGATAAATGGATACTTCCCATCTCTGACCCCGAATATGAACAGCACTCACTTCGAATTCTCCAGGGCAATCCCCGCGGCGCACTTGGAAATATGTCAGACACAATTCCGCGACGATGAACTCCGGCTTGAGTTCAAGTCTGAAGGTAGGCACACCCCTTGTTTTCTTTGAATTCAACACCGACTTAATTTTGGTTGACAACTTGGATCGACCAACCCTTCAAATTCTCGAGTGGAGTCCAGGTAAGGGTTCAAAAGAATCCGTGTTCTCGATCCATTACCACAGAGACTGTGTTTTCGTCATTCTTCACTGACTTTTTTCGAGTTATGTCATCTGTATATTCTACGTGCTTACACGATGGAGGGCGGGGAGGACGACCACGTAGGATAACCTAGGTAGAAGTAAAAGTTAAAAATGTACCTGAAGAATGAAAATTCCCTTTTCCCCCACACGCAGTGTTGTCGCCGCTGCCAGCGGGACCATCCCCGCAGCAACTAGCCCCGCTATGAGGGCTCAAACTGGTTGGTCGCGGACGGTCGGACGCCGAGAAATGGATGGGCGGTGGATGGTCAGGAACCGAGCTGCGGACTGTCGTCGGACGGTCCGCGGACCAAATTTCACCTCGCTCGAAATGCAAAGTTTCGAGTTTGTTTTCAGGCAAGGTGAAATTAAAGTTGAAACTTTGTGTCTCGAGAGGATTGAAACTGCAGTTGAAACTTTGAGTTTCAGCTGCGCTGAAAGCACGCCTGAAATGCTAAGTTTCATATTAGTTTCAGCGGCATTTTTTTCTGTGTCGATACGTATAGTTTCGCGACATGATTTCAGCTTGCCCTCTTTGGAAACCGATACTTTGACTTTCACTAAAATTTCACTCAAGTTGAATATAAACTTTTTTCTTTGGCTTTCAGTGCGCCCGAGATTTTTGACGAAACTTAGAGAATCACCTCGAATTTCGGGCTCAACTATTGCTAACTCGACGCTTTGAGTTTCGACTTGCGGCTCAACTCATCCGAAATTTCGTGATTGCCGGTGTGATTATGCGCACCGCACTTTTTTCGTGAGCACCACACTTTTTTTTGACTGTCGTCGTATATGGGTTGTCTGACTTGTCCCGCTACTATGTCCCAAAATATTTTTGCATCAGCCGACCACTTCACATCTTGTTTGACTTTTGGGGTCGAGTTTAAGATGCGGCTGATCCCGAGCCTACGTATGATCGCTTTGTCACCGTCGCGTACATACAGCCAAACACAAGTCAACCATGTCACTTTTAGATAGAAATACCGCCGAACATGTGCTGTATACCCCTGGGCCTGTTCTGAGCGATTTTGACCCCCCAATATTGGGGCAATACTCCCTAAATGTCATCCAAATCCAAACAACTCACCAATCCAACACTGGATTATGAACCGAGAACTCCGATTGGACAGGATTGGACCCTCTAGAATCAAAAAGTATAAATGCATTAATCAACCAACCGTTCACAATAAATGGCTCGGTGATGCCCTTCGCATTGGTGAAGTTGAGATGCTGGTTCATTAATACTGCTCACTTCCTCACAACCAAAGTCATCGTGGGATTGGCCAGGCCTATCTGGTCGCATACATAAGCTTTTACTTAAATATAAGGTCCTCTGCGCTCCAAGAAAGTACTTTTTCACTTGGATTTTGCTTAACCTGAACCGTGCGAAGATCAAAATACGGCGAGTGATCATCAATTGACTTCCACATTGGGCCGAAGCCGAATGGGGCGGGTTAAGAAAGTGGTGTGCATCGAAAAGTATGGTGCGCGGGTGACAAAAAGTGGTGTGCACATCGAAAAAAGTGTGAAAAAGTATAGTGCACATGGAAAGTGTTGTGCAAATAATAAATGTGCGAAGTGCACGTCATACTTCACGGGCTCACGCGCCCAACGTCGAACGTCTCCCTGCGCATCCTTGCGTCCACACCATACGATGGCGCAGTAGTATCAACATCACCGACATCCCCGACCAAATGCCTGAACGATACAGATCCTGCCTGATACTGCGGTTGTTGCGGTATGGCGGTTTGCACAGATCCCAGGCATACGTAGGTTGGCGAAGGCCTTTGATGAGCGTCAGGGGAAGAAGGGAGGCGGACCCCGTCGCTTGAACGGCTTTTAAGCGGTGACCAGTCGGGTTGCGATGAGGAGATTCAGATGCATCGATCATCGGGGCTAAGTTGTTTCGAATGGAGGTAAATGGAGCGGTCAAGGAGCGGTGGCCTACTGGGAATTGATGGCTCCATTGGCAATCAATGCGCCGTAAGTGATTTGCCTAGTATCACGACTTGCGTTCCAGCTTCGCGATCGGCTGGTGTGGTGCGGTGAAGACCGGGCTGCACCAGAATCAATGCGAGACGGCCCTCAGACCTTGACCTTCTCGAGTGTCGACTGAGGTCTTGAGGCCATCGGCCTGTTGAGGCATCCTGGCTGAGGTCCTTCTCGAGAATAATCCAAACTACTGTTGGCGTGAACAACAATTCTGAAGCACTAGCATTGAGCACCAGACGACAAAACAACACCACCCAAGAATGTGATCGGAAGGCCCGAGAGCGAACTGATGCGATCAATTTCCTTTGATTTTCACGCGGCCGGCAGTCTGCCGGGCGGGGCATACCACACTGGTCCTCATGTCATGCGGAGCATAATATGCCGGGCGGGGCACACCCATTGTGTAAATCATGCCGGCGGAACATACCCCACTCCGCAAATCATGGCGGGTATAGTTCCCCACTTTCCGGATCATGCCGGGCGCAAGGCCGGGTGGGGCAGACCTCACTCGCTAAGTCAGAGTGGAAATATAAATTTGCCCTATGCACAGTGGTGAGGTAAGTAAACCAAATGGCCGAAGGCCAGACTCGTATGTCGGAAAAACTAACTGAAGGAGTTTCATATTATAAGCCCTTATTAGTACCTTATAACCTGGAAGTCCCTTATATCCACCTGATAAGGCCTTATAACCGCCTTATAACCCGATTATAAGGCCATTATAATGCACCAGGATTATAAGGCAAATTTGATTTTTGCGACATACTGCCATGCGCCAGCAATGGCCATCAAACACAACGTACCACGTTCAAGTTAATGGTCAACTTTGACCGTCAGGACCGTCAGACTATCGATTCTATTCACTATAGTCCGGCTGTCGTTTGGGCGCCTGCGGCGCCTCCTGTCCTTGCTCGGATGGCTCGTCGGCCTCACTTCCTTCATTCTCATTGCTCAAATCTTCTGGGTTTGCCAGAGTGAGCCCGGATGAAGGGAAGTGACGACGCGCGCGCCTCAGTGCGTCCTCGGTAACAATGTTGCCGTTGCTCAGGTGATAAGTGCGGACATTTTCCCCATCCATTTGACCGACTCTTGTGAACCTGCGCTTCTAGCCGATGTCCTGTCCTACCTCATGCTCATTGCAGCACCTACTTATCCGTTTGTTCTGGAACCTGCAACTGCAACAAAAGTTGAAGACGAGACTGAGAGCAGTATTTGCAACCACATTCATCAGCACTGCAGTCAGTCTCTATCACGCATACTGTGTCCTCAAGGGCGGAGTCCTCCCAGAGTTTCTGGCAGCTACGATTCAGGTGAGGGTTCCTATTATACTGTTGGTTCCAATCATTTACAGACGAACATGAAAGCTCTCGGTCAGCCTGTTCGTCGCGAACTTGTCTGTCGTCGTCGCGGCCCTCTCCCGCAGAAAAGGGGACCACTCCACGACCGAACACGAGCCGCCTTCCAATGTCACCATGAGCGGAACTTTGCGGGGACGACCAAAGAATCCCACTCTCGCAACAGTGGACAAAACAGCGACAGTCAATGTTCACATCGTTCAAACAACCGACAGATGGGACGAATCAGGGAACGACGATGGAACGCACAAGTTCCCTGAGAATGGCGGCCCGGATGGATTGGAACTGAAGGTTTTATCGCCCGAGCATGGTTTCGTTTAACAACTACACCACATATTTGTGTTCGTCCTCATGTATTATATTGGGCTATACATAGAGGGTCTTGTGGGGGGTACATAGAATAATTCTTTTTTCGGGTCTCAGCCTACACTGCGAGGCTACGGGTGTCGGTGTCGACTAGTCAACGACTAGTCCCATACCGGTAAAGATTGTGTGTAACGGCATTTCCTCACGGAACCTCTCCCCGTTGATGACTGGTTAACGGCCAGCAACCCAGGGGTAACCTTAGAATGCTTCTGCAGACTGAGAATCTTCATCCCAAACACTCCCAAAAAGAAAACAATTGCATCGCGGTCACGTGACATGGACACACCCTCGCTTCGAGCGTGGTTCTGGGCATACGGACGCGCGCAAGATGAGCACATTCAATCACGCCTAATATATCCCTTACCTAAAACCCACGCCCAACAGTATGGACTAGACAAACTACATGGAAACCGAAGTTGCAGCCGTACTGAACGCGTGAAAATTGGATCGCAATTCAAAGTGCGTCTAGTGCAGTTCAAAAGAACAAAACCTCGAGTACATCAACGGCCAAATATGAACGTGAGGTCATTTTCAATTCCGGAATCTGTTCGCTGACCGGTCGCGCTCGCCATCAACATCCACGTAGATACGAGCAAAAGCATGAAATGGACTGACTTGGATTCAACCCGGCGCCATGGCTCGTCTGTCCGTGATTTCCCAGTTTCTTGTCGAGGGCCCGGTGGTAGAAGCCAGGTTATGAGCCGACGCCGCTGGCGGTCAAGGTGCAGCACAGATGTTACTTACGTTTATCTCGGGGTCGACTCCCGACGGCATCGTGGAGTGCTGGTAGATCTTTTTGCATTGTCAGGTTGCCGGTCACGGCTCTCCACACCGAAGATGGGCGTGCGGCTGCGGAACGATGCGTCAAGAGTGTAGCCCGAGGGAAACCATCACAAGAAAGAGATTGCGGGAGGGTGGCGCGGCATGAAGGAGTCGACTCCTCAGCGGAGTCATTCCTTAGGCGAATAACGGGGAAGGGCCGCAGCAACGCGTGAGTGAAAATTCGTAGCACGATTGCATTGATTGAAAATTCGTGTCCATATCGGGCGAGCGTAAGCGGAGCCCTCGTGCAGTTGGCAGGGCAGCGGATTTCGGAGGGCGGAAGGGGGGTTATAGGGACTAAAATGGGGAGGCGAGGGAATAGGAGGACAGGAAGGAAATGAGGCGCGTGAGCGCGTCGGCGGTGACCCTTGTATCGTGAGAATTCGGCGTGTGGCACAAAAGGACGAAAGGCACGATGCGCCAGCTGAAACGTCGCGGCAGGTGGAGTGCGTTTTTCAAACAGGGGCAGTGTTGGTTTCGCGACGGGCCGTAGAATGATCCCATGGTTGGCGGCGATGGAACATATGGGCGAGCTGGATTGTTATTGTGAGTACATTATCGGCATTGCAGGTAGGAATGGAACAAGATGTGCACAACGACACGGGATAAGGACAAGGACAAGTTACTGCGTCGACCGTTACTGTGAACGCAAGCGAAGACGGGCTCAGATTAACGAGGCAAGAGGACGCAGCCCGGATATTCCCATCCCTCCGCCCAACTTCTCGCCAGAATCCAGGTCCTCCGTCATGTCACGAGCGGTCCACCTTGATGTCCAGCGGCCGCGCAAACCTAGTTCGCCGCCGGGAAGATATACGCGGAAGACGCGGGGAGGGAGATGGTGCCGCAGTGTGCTGCGCTTTGGGCACAAGGAAGGAGCGTTCTGACGTAGAACTCAGCATTGAATTTGTCGGTACAACTACAAAGGTGCAGGGCAAAGAAAAGACGAAAGGAAAATTAACGAGACAAGAACACGCACCGAAATGTCCATTCCGATTTCCCTACCCGCTTCTCCTTTAACCCTACGTTAACCCTTCACGCACGGGATTAGCGCGCGCGCAGAGCCGTTCGTCTGCGGGAAACCTGTACGTAGCGCAGAAAACTGAGTGCAGCGCCCCGTGCGCGGCCTTCTCCCACGAACGTTGAGTATTCTGTGGTCCAGTTGTCAGCACAACGGCGAGGCGTAGAAGGGCAAGGAGTTTTGTAGGAAGAATGGGGAGTGAAGTGGGGGGAGGAGAGGAAGGGAAAGGCGGGGAAATCAAGAAAAGATATACAGACAGACGCACCTTTTGATTGTCCCACTGCCGATCCTCGTACCCGTTGCCCATCCATATATCGCGCGTCTCCTCCCGCTGACCTCGCTCTACCCATCCTACTTCCTCTTCGCTGCCGTGGCAGTATCTGCCCAATATGAACACGTCTCAGTCAGCGTCCATGCGTGAAATGGGAAGGCAACGAGAATAAACACACGCACGGTGGCGCGCGCGAGCGATAATGACACCGAGTAAACAAACAGTGCTCGACGTCCCCAAGACTCCATTACTCCACCCCGGACGTATCCTCATCCTCCGCTGCGCAAGGAGCGGTCGTCGTATAATCTTATGGTCAACGTCAATACAGAACAGATGAGGAATTCGAAAGGAAACGTACATGTACATGCGGGCACAAGGGCAAGGCTTAGGAAGGACGGGCAATCGAAGAAGCAAGATGTACAAACACACCTTTCGATTGTCCCACCGCCGATCCGCTCCGCGCGTACTCCAGCTCCCCGTCACTATGACGTTCACTTTGCACATAAATTATTTCGCGCGACTTTTTTTCCGCGCGCGCAACTTTTTCGTTTTTCGCGCGCCTTTTCCAGATGCCGTCAAGATGCCGTTGTCAAGCCGATATGCCAGTGACGGCCGATCATGCACGTGTCCAGATCTTCTCACGCGAGCCCACGCGTACATAGGGCCAAACATCGCGTTGGAACGGCTTATAATCAATGGTACGTGAGGGCCAGAGAGATACCGTGATGTGTCCTATCCCCTCCTGCGAGATTCATGCCCTGTACAGTCGAGTTCCTCATATGGAATCACCCCCTATGGAATATCCGTGCTATGGAATTGCTTTGAGCCCTATCCCACCACGGGATAGGGGAATATTCCACATTCCGTCATCTGGAATATGGAATGGGCTGAGGGCGGCATTATTCCATTCTGCGGACGGCCAAAAAAGGGAATTTTGAGAGACAACAGGTCATTTTTAGCACAGTGGCAGACCATAAGTTAGTTTCCCATTGCCCCTGAAGGAAATCCACTGTCTTACTCTACTCATGGTGATTCCTGAGACACAAAAGAGCCGTGTTCTCTATTTTAGGGACCAGAATTCTCACAATCAAACAAAAGAATATGCAAAATCTGGGCCGGCCGCAACGCGAATCTGAGAGCTCACCCATCTGCTCAAAAGCCTACACCCAGCCATGCTAGGTGAAGTCCTCGCATGATGTATCCTTCTCCATTTGGGCAGTTGTGCGAGGCCATCAGGACACAGACTGTTCTTCATGCAGACTGCCCTCTTGAAGAAACTGAAAACGAAACATGGGAGTTATTCACAGGTCTCAGACCTCAAAGTAACCTCAAAGTGCTCTCTCTAATGGCCTTATACTTCAAATAGGTGCCTATAGAAATATTTTTTTAATTCATTTTTTAAAATTCATTTCTGTGCCGTGGAATATCCGCGGTATGGAATAGCCTTGGGACCTGTCCCGATGGTATTCCATATGAGCAATTCAACTGTATTCAACTTATTTTGGCTGGAACTTGAAGCCAATCGATGAATTGAAACTGCCTTTACACTTGGCAGAAGAGCCACTCAGTGAATCAGTCGGCCCAAGCTTTTAGGTGGACAAACTGGGAGGTTGCAAGTTGACCTGGCTCAAAGCCCTCAGTGATGTGCATCCTCAAATTGCCGAATTAGGGTTGTGATGCACGTGCAGCGTAGTGGTTCGGGCAACAATGTCTTGTGTAAGAATTCAACTTGCATGGTGAATTAGAGTCCGGAAGTGACCCGATATTGCCGAGATGCCGACGGGCCGTGTGGCCATAAAGTATTTTACACATCTTGTATCTTGCCTTGTACCACGCCCACCGTGTTCTGACATATTCTATAGCCCATACCCTTCGGTTAATGACACCTGGGACATACAGAGGAAACACTGGTCAAAAGCGTGCACGAAAACTTCAAAACAGTCGCGCGAAAACCGAAAGGTGCGCGCGAGATTGGCGTGAGAAGTGAAAAACGGCGCGCGGAATGATGAAATATGCGCGCGAACCAAAATGTCGCGCGAAATAATTTATGTGCAAAGTGACCGTCATACGTCACCCATCCACATATTATGACCCGTCTCCCCCCGCTGAGCCCGCTCTACCCATCCTGCTGCGTACTCCCCGTCAGGTCGGCATCTGCCCAATAGAACGCGTTTTGGGTCAGCGTCCACGAAAGAGATGGAAAGGCGACGAGAAGAAAACAGAAACACAATCGCGCGCGTGGGCGAGAAAGCGGGCGAAGAGACAGGTAGTGCTCGACATTCGCTCCAAAGACTCCGTTTCCTCCGCCGCGCGGGTATCCCTCACCTTCCCTTGCGCAAGTCTCGATCGTCGCACAATCTAACTGTCAAAATTATGGTCAATGTCCGGAACAAACGAAGAATACGAAAGGAAACGTACGTATACGCGCGAGCAGAAAGACGTGGCAGGAGCAGAAAGAACGCGAGGGAAGCGTTTGACTTGCGCGGACGGACCGTGCGGTGTACCGTCCCCCAATCCTCATTTGCGTGCAGGATGGTTGCTGCGGCGAGTTCGAGGAACGCACTATGTTCCACTGTGAGTAAACTGTGGACGGGGAAGGTGTGCGTTTCCACGTACCGTACATCTCAAGTCGAAGAGTATGGCTGTAATACTGCCTCATAATTATTTGTTGCACAGGTTACAATAATTTCACACCCTTTTCTCAAAAAACACCCTACCTCTCGCTGTTACCCCACAAAATGTGACACTCCCAAGATCAGGTAGCACAAGCTACACAGGTACCTTTGCACAAAGAATAAGCACTTAGCGAAATCCATCACCCTCTAAGTCTCAAATCGCGAGATTTTTTTTTTCACCACCTCACGTTCAGTTCCACGGGTGGGAAATTTGTCACTGTTGAGGACTAGAGGTTCATAGTGGGCCACAGTATTCCTCAACCTATTGGTGGTATCTCGTCAATAAGACCTAGAAGGACAGTGAAGATGAGTAAAACGGTGGCAGAAAGAACATTTCGAACACCAGGCATTGGATCCAAGAGCAGATGGCCCAGATTATGGCCAAAGAGTTGAGAAGGTTGATAGGAATGTCGGCTCAAAGATGTAGTAAACATCTGGTTTGTTATATCGCGGGGCCCATCTTTCGGAAAGACTCGAATGCTCCTGGATTTGGAGCTGACCAGAACTCAGTTTCAGGGCCCTATGACAGGCTGCAAGATACACGGAATCACTGCCACCGAGTTCCATCATGCGAACAGGGATGGTACACTGATCTTTGGCATAGATGTAGAACCAGTCAACACACCCAAGTCATTAGTGTGTGCTCGGAGCTTGATACACTTACCAAAGACCGGTCTCAATGCGATGCAAAATTTCGAAGTATTCTCCGCAGAAAAAAAGGAAGCCTCGATTATGATAATAGATCTGCAGATAGAACCATAAAACCAAGGAAATCCCACTCACAATATCGGAACTGAGAAACGCGGTGACATAGTCCTCAAATGCGAGGGCCATGCCAACACCAAGCCGATTGAGATAAGGAATAGAAGATGGGACCAACACCGTGGCAGACAAAATCACCGGTGTCAATTCTTGGCAAACGAGGAGTAGTGTAAAAAAAGGAAAGTATTACAACCGGTGAACCTCTTGTACACAGCATCACCAGTGAAAGTTTTGTCTCGCTGGGAGCGGTGTCTTTTTCTGAGGTCAATCCAACCGGTGTTGTTTCTTTGCTACACCGGTGCATTTCTTCCCCGCAAATGGTATTAATTATGAGACAGTATTACTCCCATAGAAGAGAGATGCAGCATATGTGTAGAGCTTCGCGGCGGGGACGTAATAACGGCGTATCTAGAGCGCGGGGGCGGTGTTAGTCTACGCGTAACGCAGCGTGAAGGAAATAAGAAGGCTCAAAGCGCGAGGAAGGAACGGGGGCGTTGTAAGTAGAAAAGAATCGCCACGTGCGCCATTCACAGCCGCGACAAAAGGTGGACGGAAATCGGAGAGAACTGGGGAAATGGGCAAAAGAGATGGATACGCACTTCATCAGGAAAATGGTCCCCAGCAATTATGTTACATTTTCGGATAAAATGTTTCAAAATTTCTTCAGTTGTTCGAATGTACCAAAATGTATCAAAATATGTTCTCGGCAGAAATAATTGCACATTGTGAACAAAAATTCTTGCTAATTTCGACCCAGTTCACTGCCTTTCTTTACCAATTTCATGCAGCTGCACCGAGCGAGAGCTTCATTATTATGGACGGATGACAGTAGACGGGGTCACTTTGAAGTATATTGCACGGCTCAACTACATAGGGAGTACATAGTAACTAATACTCTGTGATACATTATTTATAACCAGTGCATGGCGCTACCGACGAAGGGACCAAGACTACTCTGTGATACAGTATTTATAACCAGTGCACGGCGCGACAGATGATGGACAGTTCGTTCCAAGAAACGGGCTATCTAAGAGTATCAAATATGGGACAGAAGTTCGAGAAAAACTAAACGGACCTCCAGAGTTAACCAAGGCGAAGCAGTGTACAGTCCAGGGTCCAGGGAGCTGCAAGGCACAATGAGACAGGAAACTAAAGAGATGAGACGAGACGAACAGAAGACATACCAGTATCTCAACAGAGCACTGTGGGTGGAGTATTCAAACAGCGTAACGGTACTCAGTAAAGGAGGCAAGGGACAATGAGCTTCAAGTTAAAAAGACAGGATGAAGATGACACACCTCAAGTAATGCAATGTCCGAGGCGACGGCGGCGGGGCAAAGTAAAAAGCTCAGGGTAGCTGAGGCATGCAACGAACCTCTCCAGGCGGCGGGGACCCAAACCATGTCGTGTCTATGCTCGGTGAAGCCCCGGAAGACTTGATTCGTTCGTGCCGCTACAATGGATAGTAGTGAGGGATGAAATCTAGAAGGGAGGAGGTGGGGGAACGGAAGAGAGAGAACATCGGCAACCAAGTGGGTGCCAAAATCTTTTGTACATCGCATAAATATCCGATGTCAAAATTGTGCGTCCGATCAACATTTGGTTTTGATGTTTGGCCTTGATCGGGTTTATGCGGAGTTTGAACGACTTGGAGAAAGATTTCAAGTCGAAAGCATAAAACATTGATAAACTCGACTTTGCCTGACATGTTCCGAACAGTGGCGGCAGGTTCACAGATGCCACCACATTGAGGACTCAGAGTAGTGTTTCCCCTCATAATATGCCCAGTAAGTATTCTTCACTAGTCTGTGGATGGATCAGCATATACAGTAGCGGACATTCAAAAGAACATCAACTGAAACTGAGTATATGCAACCCTGTACTGAACTAGTGAACAATTCAGAGAATTTGCTCATTTTTTGTCGGGAATTTGTTGGGGCATCTGAGAATGGTTTCAATTTTGCTTCAGTTTCAACGAAAATTCCGTAAAATGTGTGAAAATTTTTGAAAGTTTTTTTGCGTCAAGATATTCTCACAGATAATTGCACAGAATTGCCGGGGAGGTTTTTCCTGATGAAGGCGGACGATCCGCATATAATTGAGCCAACGTTTCGCTCAGCTTGATGACGAAGATCGTTGGGTCGCCCGGGAAGAAAACCGCTACAGAAAAAAACGGCAAGAAGAACACGTACGACAGATCCATCCATTGCGGCGTACTGCTACCCTGGAACTCAAAAGACATTATTTTCCTCAACCGGAGTCCTTGGGTTGGCACAGAACTGCGCCAAGCGCTGAAATTAACCCCGAAAATCGCCGGACACAATTCAAGCTAAGTGGAGGCGTATAGATAAACCGGGCCAGTGCGTCTACTCCGTTGTCATGGCTCCGATACGCGTTTATACTGCTGTGAGGGATTCTTTTAGACCTGTCCCGTCCCGTCGCCCGCATTTGGGACCAAATTTCCCGATTTTCCATCTCGCAGCCCCAAGTCGCGCCACATCGCTAATTGTAGGGGCCTGTACTGGCTGTCGACCATCCTGAGGACGCTCCTACGCTATGCCGCATGCGAAGCGTCGACTGTTGAGGTCCCGCGGCGGCGGGGGGCTAAATGGGCGGATGCGCTGTCCGAGCAACTCGAGCAATCACCTACAGCTCCCCATGCACCCTACGCGTGCTCGCCGCTCCTTAGGCCAGTCAGGATTCTGCGCCCGTGCGCTCTGTGATCCCGCAGCGCAGCGGCAGACGTGAAGCGCGTCTACTGCTCGATCTCGATTTGGGTCCGACCGGGCTATCGGGCACGTCCGCCATTACCCGGGGACCATATTCCATGCACGCCAGCTTTATATGGAGCCTGTGCGGGCTGCCCATTCGGGCGGATGCTCCCGGCGCCTATTCTCTCCGGATACACGACACCGTCTTGCGCGCCATGTACATGCGCATGGTGTACGCTGTTGCTCCCCGCCTTACTGCGTGAACGGTGAACGGGGTAGGCGTGCACCGTGCTCGTACGTCTGGTGGCTGCCGCGTGCGCAGGCCGTCAGGGGCCCAGCGAAATCAGTGCGCGCTGCCTACGCGGGAATACGTCCCGCCGCCGGTTCCTATTCTTCTATGTCGTGCACTCTGCCGCCCGCCGCGACACCCCCAGTGCGCCCTGTGGGGTTTGGGCAGACCGCTAGTGTACCATCCCCATTGTCCGCCGCTGCGCCGTGGGCCCAGGGCCGGTGGGAATCGAAGCGGCGCCACCGCTGCTTTTTTTATTAAAACGTGTTCTGTGCACTACTTTGCGTGAGTGACACTTAACCCTTTCGGGTACTTCATTGCCTGTACATTTTCCATACACTATAATTTTCACGAGAATTTTAATGCATTTTTTGCCGACATCGTCGCCGACGATGTCGAGAGCATTTGATCGTCGTCCTCTGAATGCGGATATTTCTGATCGTTGTAGAGGACGATTCCGACGCCCCAAATGGATGGCCTGATGGCTGCGGGAGAAAATAGAAAAGCTTGGAAAACGATCGTGAGGTTATGTATCATATATATCTTCCTCTAAAGTGGAGGCCAGGAAACATCACAGTCCTGCGCTAATTGGAGGGCCGTGATACATCACTGTGCCAGGCTAAGGTGCGAGTCAGCAACTCTTTGATTCCAGCGCAGATGAGACGTGAGTGTCGTCGCCCTGTGTTAACCATCTCGAAATTCAGTAACCTAAATTTGCGAGGAGTGTGACGAAAACATACACCTATGCATCCACTTTCTCCGAGATCGTCAAGCTCTCTTGCCGTAAATGTCTCCCTCTCGATTGAGATGATGGGTGACTGGACAGAACTAGGAAGGGCGACATTTACTTGATTATGCGCAAAGAAACTTGGGGTCGACATCATGTTCATGGTGGAAATGTAGCCTCGACCATCGACAATTTGGAAGCGTGAATTGAGCACTGCAAGAATGGTGTTGGCATAGAGAATGGGCAGTACAAAGGCTGGCGTGAGAAAGTAGGTGCTGTTTGGACGCGCGAAGAAGAGGATAAGAGTGGTCAGGGCCACCAAAGCTGCTTGATATGTGAGTATCCCAAACATTTTGCAGCACGGGGAACATACCCGTCAGACACCCGGTCTCAATTATTATCCAGATTAACCTAACAATTAAAATATGTGTTCGGCGCAACCCGGTGTCACTCTTCGATAGCTTGAATGCGGGGTCAGATTGCTTCACAGGAGACAGCCAGAATATCCACATAATATGTCAAGCAAGCAGCGATAACAATATCACTCAACGCTGAGCCGCCAAGCCATACCTGTCACAAAAGTCAGGATAACGCTGTGAAGTATTGGTAGCCACCGACCGCTGAAGATCGAACTTGTTCCAAGACGGAGGGATATATAGAGACTGATTTTCTGAGTGAAAGGCAATTGCGAGGTTGTTTCGGCTTACTTTGGTGCGTGAAGTAAGCGGTCATGAACGCGCCGATACTGCTTGCCAAAGAAACCTATGCACAGATACGGTCGCAGTATAAATCGAAGGTGATAGACATACGGTTTCGATGAAAAGTGGTGTCTTCCAGGAGTTTGATAAAACGTAAACACGGTACGCGCAGAAAGATTGACCGATCAGGGCGACTGCCAGTGAAGCAAAATCGTGGTCAGACCCGGACACTAATCATTTATAGTATAATCCCACCCAGGCCACTCATGATTGGGAGTGGGAACCACTGGGAACTTAAGTTGGACAGAGCAAAAAGATCGTCAAGACCGTAGACGAAATTTGAGAATGCGTCGTGCGTCGCTAGCACTGTTTGTAAGGACTCAATCACGTAGACGGCGTAGACCAGAGACTTGGTGAAGACTCGGTCTTTCGGGAATGCTTGATAATAGAAGTCTGCAATATCAGGTGAATATACGTCGCAGCGAACGGGCAGAACCTACACAATTGAACGGTCAAAGCCCCAAACAGGCACCAGTTAAAGAGGTATCCGAGAAGCTGTGTGGTGAGACATGATGGACAGCAGTCGGGACTTTAGCTTTGGCGTACCACTGGCCCTACGCTGCGAAATTAAAACTCCGCACTTGTGCCGGAAAGAGACCACCCACACTGCTGCAAGCTCCTGGCTTTCATTCCGAGCAATTTGAATGTGATGGGATGGAGTATGCATGGGTGTTATGAAAGGAAAAGACAATTACTTTGCGAGCTATTGAAACCGGTTGAGTAATTTCCATCGGTCAGGTTAAGAAGCTCCGAGGTATCATGATAGTGAATCACCGTGATGGTGGGACTCCACGAGAGTGGCAATTCTTTCATGGCTAAAACAGGGGCTGCACTCACAGGGGTTTGTTTTCTGTCGGCCGTGCCGTCTCTGGAAGGGAAGTGTAGAAGGTCATCTACAGTACCAAAGGATCACAGGCGAAACGAATATATTGGGGTACGGTTTTTAGCATAACTTGCAACAGCTTCTTATGACAGCATGGAACAGGTTGTCACAGCGGCTCGATTTAAAGGTAGAATTTTATGAGGCCGTCACCCTCTTTATAAAATTCAGCCTCTCTGTCCGTCTGAAGCCGTATCTCCATATGGTTATATTGCGCTGCCCAATCGAAGTACGGGCCGCTCGCTGCCAGTCAGCACGACAGCTATTAGCGGCATCCAATCGGCATGTGGAACTGCATGCCAATTATATCTTTCTCTGCTCTAAAAACTAACATCAGCAAGTGGGAGCTGGCGCGGAGCGCCGACATGACGTTTCAGTTGCAGATCTGGTAGTATGGGTTACCCATGGGGAATTCAGTCTCCAACCATTTCCGTTTATAAACATTTCCAAACAGTAAAACCCGTTTCATTTTCATTTAGTTTACCACGACTAGAAAAGGGTAAACAAACCATTTATAAGCGGTTGAAATGGTTTAAAAATTTTGTACGACTCATACGGGAGGGGGCATAACCTAGGAACCCACTGGTATTTATGGGAAAATGTTCCACCAAACGTCGGACCACTACAGTCACTAGACAAGTGACAGAATCACGAAACAAGAAAGGCAAATACTTGACGCCTGACGGCAGATAAAATGATGATGATTTGCAGTTGTTCTAGATTGTTCTGTCAAAATCGTTGCGAGCATACGTTTACAGGCCATTAATCCGCTAACCCGAGTAACAGAATCCCATGCCAGGGAAAGATTGACGACCTCCCGCCGGGAGAATGTCAATTCCGGAGATTGTCAATTTGGGAGATCATTAATGCGGGAGATTGTCAATGCGGGAGATCATCAATGCGGGAGATCATCAATGCGGGAGATCGTCAATTCGGAGATCGTCAATTGGAAGCCTGTTGTTGCAGTACGCAACGCACGTGTGATCTTTTCTCTAATAGAATAGGAAATAGTAAACCCAGCGACCGCGAGAAGCACCCTGGTTCGAAAAAAGAAACCAAGAAAATACCATTCATAAATTGCAAGGGGGTGCAATTTTGTGTCTCAAATACATCACGCTGATTTCTAGTGTAAATGAGGTCTGGGATTCCCAATCCGAAGTCTAAAAGCTCACCCGGTCAATGGTTAAAAAGATATGGCCACTTTAATCACTTACCCTTTTGGGGTGATGGACTGCCTTATATAGTAATTTTTCGACGTTATGATGACGTGGTTGGTTCAGCCTGCGCGGTTTGCCGTAAAGGCCTTTGATCAGGGTCCGATATTTCTAAAGGCCTTTTACAGCCAACGACAGTACCGAAGGCGCGGATCATTTTTCTTTTCTATTTTGAGAGCTTTTCAAAGAATTACCCATTGCTCACTCAGTTTTTGGCCGTTTGACTTGTAAGTATGCTAGAAATTGCAGGCTAATTCGTGTGCAATTAGTCATAGAGCTCGATCAACAAGAATACTGTATTTCGCGTGACCGGGTAAATTGGGATTGATGCTTGGCGGTGAATGTACCCCAGGCATGTCAGATTGCATTCAGTGGGGTCTGCATTCAATGAGAAGTATTGAACCTGTCTCACAATAGATTCTACGTACACAAAACTTTGCATTTACCACCTGATAGCTTCAAAATTGACCCGTGGGAATCCTACTGGTCGCAATGTTGAAATTTGTATGTTGACCAGACCATTGCATTAGATTAGTGGTGATGAACATGAGAAGATGTCAGCTTTCCAGTAAACTCAGCTGTGTACTTACCAAAAATAGGCATCGGGGATGATAGAGGCTGGAATTGTGTCGCCTGCCGTTGGGCTGAGTAATAACCTGGGATACAAGGTATTCACTGTGTCATAGACAAACACTTCAATATGTTGAAAATATGGCATCGGCAATGCAGATTGAACAACCTTGTCAATATTCCCGCTGTGTGGTTCAATTTCGGACGGGTGGGTGGTGTACCTGCTCTTGTTTTGTCTATGGAACCTATCGCGATGTTTGTAAAATGTCCCCACCCAGAGGCAAAGTAGATCCAATGTGAACTGACACACGACTGGGGCAAATTCACCGCCAAGCATCAAGCCCGATTTACCCGGTCACCCAAAATACAATATTTTCATTGATCGAGCTCTATGACTAATTGCACATGAATTAGCCTGCAATTTCTAGCATACTTACAAGTCAAACGGCCAAGAACTGAGTGAGCACTGGGTAATTCTTTGAAAGCTCTCAAAATAGAAAAAAAAATGATCCGCACCTTCGGTACTGTCGTTGGCTGTAAAGAGTAAAGGCCTTTAGCTAAAAGGTAACTAAAGGCCTTTGATCAATTTCCCATGCGGTCCAACACCGTAAATTTTATTCGCGCTCAAGCCATTGAAGTACTACTTTCAAGCACGAAATTTGTTCTAGAATCTATCTCAATACCTAGTCTCTCGTAGACAGACACTTCAACGGTAAACTCGGAACTCGCTTGTTGAAATACCCTGTGATCGGGAACTTTGTCCTCAGTTGCACTAATATCTCCTCCTCGGCCGTTGCCGACAAATTGCCGATGACTGCTTACAGCCGGGGTCCTAACCCATCAAATAATTTGTTTTTTTTCGCGCGAGGAGACTATTGGGGGTGAATTTGTGGCCTCAGGGACTTGCACTGCGGTGGCTCAATGCAGTGCAAACGCGTCTTCCCATTTAAGTACACTTTTCCCACCTCCCGAAACATGAGACCAAAAAGAACTTGGTTTTACACTCACGAACATCGGCTTAATATAATGAATGTTCGGTTCACAAACGACGGGAAGAAAATCTCTGATGTTTAGTTTCCCCTTTGCACCAGAAAATTACCATGTTTGAGCCAGAAACAGTGAAAGAACAATGGGAAATCACCTTTTGGGGTTACAAATAAACCTCTTTTGCCATTCGAAAAGGGAGAGAAACATGTTCCATTTATCTGAAGTGTTAGGAGCCTGAACAGGTACCATTTTCGACAGGAGTTTGGGAGTCAAACACGATATATAAAAATTCAACGTGTTCAACCGGCCTCCAAAAATGTGGCCAAACTTGAAGGCCTGTTTGCAGCCCATGATTTGGGTCCAAAAATGCATGGGCCACTGCAGTGTTGTTAGATGTTGTTGTCCGCAAGAGGTGAGTGATAGTAAAGTTGGTGACACAGACCTGCCGTAATTGCCATCACCTGTCAGAGGGGGGGGGGGGGGGGGGGGGGGGGGGGGGGGGGGGTATGTAAGCATCCGCATTTGGTTTTACCGCCAGTTTTTCACCTGTATGCTCCGTTTCTTCACGCCAACCTCGCCTGCTGATTAGTGCCACACGAGTAGTGAATTTATCTCAATTTCTTGCCGCCATTTGCGTGCACAAATGTACCTCTGGTTTTGGCGGGTGGGAACCGGTGAAGACATGTGTCAGCGTCATTGTGTGATCTCGTTTATCTTTGTCGGGAATCACCGAATACAATCACTCCATCAATATACTTATTAAATCTACTGTGTTCCCTGCTCCGAAAGATTAAATATTCTGAGGCGCCATATCGATGCGTAATATGCAGAAGTGGGGGGGTAGCCAAAATTTGGGACTTATCGGACCCAAGTGGAAGTCGCAGTGGAAAGTTGAGGAATTAGCAAAGGGAAAATCGACCGCAGAGCTCGGACATCCTGATTTGGGGGGGTTGTCAAAGAGGTCTGTGTCAAGATCACTCTAATCACTCACCTCTTGGTCGTCCGCCTTAAAACTAGTGTGACTAAGGGTGATGACATGACAGCTAAAGGCCTTTATAAAGGGCAACCTTTCGGGCAAAAATGTTAAAGGCCTTTATAAAGGCCTCCTAAAGGCCTTTAGCGCTAAAGGCCTTTACCCTTTAGGCGAACACTGCCATAGCCACGGTTCTATGCTACAGAACAGAGCGGCAACTATATATAGGTGTCCTCGACTAAGCTGGCCGAGGTCGGTTTGACTGGGTTTTGGCCTCACTGAGGCTCCCGAGTGCCTCCCTGAGCTCTCTACAGCCGCTGTTGATGGTATCCAAGGGAAGCCACCGTCTGCCACCGCTTAGCTTGAAGTTGCCGCGTTGTATTTCTCTCTCTTTATAAAATTACGCATCTCTGTCCGAAGCTTTTTAAAGTCTGCTTTTGACAGATCAGGCCGGAGGCTTTGGAAGCGCCGGGTCCAGACCTTTGGAAGCGCTCAATAAACCGCGCTTCCTCGGGGCTTTTGGCCCCATGATCAACTTCAAGCGCACGTGTGCCTATAAAAGTGTACACAAAGCCAAACTCCGCTTTCTGCTCACCGTTGAAGTGTCCGAGGCGCTAATTCAAGGGCCAAACTAGCACCAGGGAGAGTGCTCGCGTACTTCGTCACTTCGACGGATGTGAATCCTCGTCGGATGGTGTGTAAGTTCGTCGGATTGTAAATTTGGCCCTTCGGCTACCGAATTAGGCGCGGTCGGCGGGGAAGTTCGTCGGATGGTCGGCTACGCCGTACGGCGTTGCGCTCGAGCGCCTCGATTGCGTGGGACGAAGCGTCAGCGGATCAGGCGCGGCAGCGCCTGCCGCAAGAACACTCACAGCAGTCACCTGAATAGATGAAATACTATCAGCCTGTCTTAAGTCCTCGCCGGTCTAGACCACTACAAGTCTTGAGAGGCAAAAGTCTTAAGTCCACAACGACTTAAGTGTCCTGCTGTTGTGTCCCACCTCCCCTTCCGTCCCCTGCATGTATGGCGGCGCAACCGCCTTAACAACTTAAGTCCTTACTGATGCAACTTAAGTTTGATCAGCCCACAACTTAAGTCTGACTGAAAGACTCAAATCTGCCCATCCACTTAAGTTCCCCGCAAAGACATAAGTTCTCCGCAGCGACTCAAGTTCGGCCATTGATAAACCATAGATCAATCAAATTGAATTGGAATATGCGGCGCGACACTGGATATAAAAACACTCACAGGGTTTCCGCACGACGCCGTCGCCACCGGCTGGCGGTGCTCTGCGGGATGTTGGTACACAGAGGAGGGTGTGACAGAGCTGAGGGGAGGGTTAACGTGACGCCGCACTATTGCGAGCAATACTCACAGGTTTCCGCACGACGCCGTTGCCACCGGCTGAGGTACTCTTCGGGAGGTTTGTGAACAGTTCTGAGGGGAAGGTTAACGTAACGGCGCACGATACAATACTCACAAGTTTCCGCACAACGCCGTTGCCACCGGTTAGTGGTACTCTTCGGGAGGTCGGTGCACAGAGCTGAGGAGAGGGGAGGGTTAAGTCAGGGAAGAAGTTGGGAAAAGACGAGGTACCACGCACCATTCCCGCCCAATGTCTCCGCATCCCCTTCTCTCTGTTGTCGGTGGCACGGAAGGTTCAGTTGAGGCGCCTCAAGTGGCGAAGAAAAGGGTTCAAGCACCTAGCTGCTTCCTCCTATTCTGAGCGCGAGCCAGCTAGGCCTCCGTAACAAGGGAGGATGAAGTCAGCACTAAGTCCTTTGGGTAGTGGTGGTCGTTGGAAGAGAAAGGTGTGATGGATGACGTTAAGTACCACAATGGAAAGCCAACTCAATATCAACAAATCCAACCCAACACCACCGACTTGCCCGTTGACTCCCATCTTCACTCAATGCTTTACTCACATACCTTTCTGAATTTTCTTGCTCAACCTCTATAGCTCATCCACATCTCAATCATAACAAACCATCCAATGTCAGGGTTTTCTACTATGGTTCAGTTTCGGCCACGGTTACTATCGGTGGCAAGACCGGTGGCATACTGTCGCGGGTATGCCACTCTCCCTGTTTGTGTCTCTCCAACTAACTATGCACAGCACTTTCAGGTTTTTGTTTTTGTTCTCCTCCTTGGCCTTCAAACCTGAATCCGGGTTAGGAATTTCCCTAGAATTAAACGGCGACTTTGAGCCCTTGAGATCTTCTCGAGCCCGTGGATACTTAAGTCTACGTAAGGACTTAAGTTCGCGTGGGCTTTAGGTGAGCGGGGACGGATCTTAAGCTCGCCGAAAGTTAAGTTCCAAGATTGAACACTTACAGCCATTTGCAGAACTTAGGGCGCGGACTGTTTTTTTTTTTTACCCGCTTTTCAATGATAATCATTATTGTGAGCTCAGTTCTTGGCAGTTTGCCTTGTAAATATGCTCATTGTGTTTGCAATGCAAATTCAGAGGGCACCACGGTCCCCGTTTTTCCTGATGCGATCATAATTGCCTTATTGGGAAAATATCGGCCTTTTTGTACAGAACTTGTTGCATACTCTGTGTTATGGTCAGATTGACCTATAAATTTGAGACAACACACTTCTGAGTATTACGAAGGGCTAGAGATACCGGTATTTTGAATGTGTGCTTTATTTCACCGGTAATCTGCATTCTCATGGTGAGAGATATCTGAATACCTTGTATATGAGAAATAGATGTGATATATAAAATACCGGTATCTCTAGCCCTTCGTAATACTCACAAGTGTGTTGTCTCAAATTTATAGGTCAATCTGCCCATAACACAGAGTATGCGACAAGTTCTGTACAAAAAGGCCGATATTTTCCCAATAAGGCAATTATGATCGCATCAGGAAAAACGGGGACCGTGGTGCCCTCCGCATTTGCATTGCAAACACAATGAGCATATTTACAAGGCAAACTGCCAAGAACTGAGCTCACAATAATGATTATCATTGAAAAGCGGGGGAAAAAAAAAAAACAGCCCGCACCCTAAGTTCTGCAAATGGCTGTAAGTAATAATGTATGTATATGCCTGCTGCTGAACTTGAGTTTCTCCGACCTCTTAAGTTGTGCGAACATCTTAAGTGTTCTCGAGCAGACTTAAGACCTTATCATGCAGGGGTGTCCCACCGCAGTACTATAGGTGGGGTAGGTACAGGGCCTTAAGATATTAATGTCTTTAAGACCTTCGCCTCTTAAGACAAAGTTTGGTCTAGACCAGGTAGGTCTTAAGAGGAGCTAATAAATTAGTTGTGAATAGGAAGCCAACGGCCTGTCATCAGCACATTATCAAGACCCATTCTTCGACTAGAGTTGACTTGAATGGCAGAGCCCAGCTCGGGTGGTATAGTCGTTGTGATGTTTCCCACGGTTGAAAACCGCACAACACCGTTGGAGGATTTATATTCCGTTGAGTATGCAGATATTTGATGGTAGACTGAATTCAAAAGCAAAAATGGAGAGTGGTCAACCATACAACATTCAGCGCTCGTTCTAGGGATTTGATTTTAGTATCGGAACAGCTGAAGATGTTGTGACATCCCTAAGGATTTAGTATCCACCCCAGCGCCGTGTTCACACACGTGAACGCGAGGTCGTTGAACTCCTGTAAGGTGTGTTGCTGCCGCGGCAATGGGTTTACCTTTTGGTTTCTACTCCTTGAGCTTGATTCGAATTCATCATCATCCATTGAATCATAACTCACCGTTCAGTGGGTCTTCCCACTTGTTGGAAAAATCTTTACTGCCTGCTCAGGGAAAATATGCTCAAATATTGTCGTACCAGGCCGTCAGACTGCCGGGGGGTCAATATGATCCAGAAATGTACCGTTTTCAAATATCAGACAATATCAGACTGGCCAGATCATATCGACAATATAAGGCAATATAAGGCCTGGTCAGATGTTTCTTTCGGGGAAAGCAAAACTCTGACTTTCCCTTCTACCACTTGAAGGGGAGGGCTTGTCGCGATGTAAACTTGGCTAGTGTATGTAGTGTAGCAAGTAAGTAAGTAAAGCACAATGGTTAGATTCATAATCTTCATAGCCACGTAAGTCAGTTATCGACGTCCAGGGGCGTGCATACACCCGAGGGACCCACTGGAAGGTCATGACTTAAGTTATGTACCTCACTCCGGGCAACGGGTGGAGGCCCCACAGCGGCTCCACACCTCACATAAGTGTCAAAATATAATTCTGAAAAATATTCCAGGTGAATGGGTGGTGTTGAGAGACTGCACAGTAAAAGTTTGAGGATTCTGAAGGAGCTTTGAGGACAAGAAAAATGAGGTGGGAGGGGGGGTAGAATATCTGAACATAAATGGTCTTACCACACCTGATATTGCTCGCGCCCCGGCAATATCAGATCATTTCAGGTCGTTAGACGGTTTCAGATCTGATAGGTCAACAAAGATTTTTCCGACACTGAACTCATGTCACAACCTTCGAGTGACACCCAAGACCGGCACTAAACACTAGGAAATCTTGAATTCTATGCAAGTGTGCGCCGACGCGCACCACGCGCACCGCCGCGGCGCCCTCGAGACACCAAGGTTTTCACTTGCGTGTATATCACCACTCCGAGTTAAGGTTTCTGCGCCAGTGCCGTGCTCTCTCCTGTGCCACAGTACACATTGATTCACGTTGCTGCACGGTCCCTCCTACGTGGCCACATGGCTCTCACAGCGGGGTAAACAACCCTGTTTCATTCAATGATATGATCAAGTTGAATCAGTGATTGAGATGCCTGAGTGGGAACTGGCTTTTGAAATCCCTCGCGTGACTATAAATTTAAATGCGACTAACTGTTCTCGTTGCGGCGGGACAGAGTTGTATTTTCTGGCCAATACTGATCTATAGGTAGAATCGGAAACTGGGCTAAGCTCAACCAAGATCGTGGCTCAATCAATTCCTACGGTTGAATCTTGATCTACAGTGCCCCGCAAACCATTTGCCAACGCAATTTTGAAGTCATATTGGCCCGTTTTTGATTCGGCTCCCAGCAGATGTCCTTGTCTTAGTTTTGTTATTCACCGATTCCTCTGGGTTCTGATTGGAAGTGAGTTCCTTCAATCACACTCTGCTAAAATATTGAGTCAAAGTCGGCACCGCGCGTTGCATTCACAACCTACGCCCAACTCCAGTTTGATTCTTTATAGCACTTAATTACTTTGGCATCCTTCCAACTCCTCCGCGACATAATTCAATGCAATAGTGCCGCTATGAATTTGTAATATGCACGTATGAATCCATCCGTGGGAGCGTAACCGGACCACTTGATAGTCCCAAGTCCCCACGCAGGTGCAAGCTACTCTATCGATTTTATTACCGACGTAGAAAACTCCTTTGGTTCCTCAGGATTCCTCGGAGGGGGGGAGGAAGTGGCAATGGTGGGAAGAGGAGTTGAAGGGGAGAGATTTGTTGTGAGTTCAGCATTTGCTCGCGCAACGACACTTCGCGGTGGCAAACTGTCGGCCCGGGAAGACCGAGGTTCCAAGGGAGTATTAACAGGTGCAGGAACTGTAGGAGCACTTGAAGGATGGGGTAAGGACATCTGAGACATAGACGAAGTGTCCGGGCCATTCGATGTGTCCGCCGGTGTCTCTGTCCGAAATCGACCCGGGAGTCCGCGAGCAAACTAGAGGATCATCTAGGTTCGGATCAAGCCGCCTTCTCATCACATGATATTCACGTGCTGCGCAGGGAAATCTGAGAAGGGGCTTGTGCCAAGATGCCGAAAAAGGGCAATGTGTTCTAACCGATCTCTCACTTCAGTTTCACCTTTAATCCCATGCGCGTAAGTTAAAGAACTGTAGTTTATAAGTGCGAAAATCATTTGGCCTACTCAGAATTTGGATAGGACCCTTCTGGGACTTGTAACGCGGGCGGAGATTTGGCCATCAATCTGAATGAATCAAAATTAAAATCTCTTTACCACTTGAAATGTGGTCCGAATAAAATAATCTGAGGGCACAGTTTAGTTCCATTTGCAGGTGGGACAGTTTGGTCAGCTTTTCCCTTGAGGATATAGCTCAAAATGAACTCGTACTGTGAGGAGGAAAAGGTAGGGGAACTGGTCATTTAGGGGGCAAAGAATTATGGGTCACAAAATTGCTCGAATGGTCAGAACAGTCCTATATTTTCCCAGATCGATGAAAATGAGCCATTTGAACAGTTGAGTGCATTATTACAACGCAGCACAAGAGTGCAGAAGTGGAGTCACGTCGGTCACACTTGAGTCACATCTATCAACAAAAACAGAAATATAAATTTCCTGCATACACAAAGCAGTTGAGAACATAGATTTTGCTGGTAAATATGTTTGGAAGTATTTTCCCGAGCCAAAGAGCCCACAGGAGCCGTGAATTTCGAGGATCAAGTTGGGTGTTTGTTCCGAATTCAGATTGCAACTACTCGCGCAAACTCTTCGTTTTCAAGAGGAAGTCATCGACAACTGATGCATATAACTATCCAGGCCGATGCAGTATGATCCAATGAACATACTCGACACTGGAACCTAACTTATCTGAGGTAAATTGACAGAGAAAATGTGGGTTGAACACATCACCCTTTTTTGGCAGTTTGCAACAAGCCTCTCTCCGAGAATCACCGGCTCGCCGGTGCGGAGACAGGCTTGCTCCGAACCTAAGGATCATCAGGGAAAGGTCGAGAATAAGTCACAGAAAACGTTATTCACCAGGTTCGAAAGGGCTTGAATTGGACTTGTTCTACCGGTCTTGTCGTTGTTTGCGGCTGCAGATGTCATAGACTTATTACTCTAATCTTTAGGCCAACGGGAGGTGACGGGCGGCTGGCGCTGGACTTCTGGGAGAAGAGTCGCAATAATAATCGAAACAGTGTATTCAGGTCTGGTTTAATTGCTGCTAGAGTACAACGAGTCGGACACAGCGGCCAACCAATGGACTTGGTAACAGCGCGCGAGCTGCCTCAGAGCATCCGGATTCAGCATCTGGGCACTCGAATTCGAATGATTGGGCAGAACTGCGGCTGTTGGGTTTACACTGGCTGATAAATACGAGCTGATTGTAAAGGAGATGGAGGGACCCTATAAGAATTGTCAAAGAACACCGATGAAGGCAACACATACTGGGATGGATCATCCCCTGGAAACCGTGAGCCCGTAATCGACAGGGAAGATGATCCCGATGCGACAGATTCTGTCGCGGGATGCCTAGCTGAAGGTTTGGAGTTCCATCCAAGGTGCGCGTCGATGTCCTGCGCCTGATCGACTGGATTTATATCCGAATCCACAGAGCTAAAATTGGCACATCAGTAATACTAAAGCCGCCGAGGAGAAGAAACATACGGGTCAACGGTGGTCTAGCTTGTGGTGTCGATCCACGGCCCAATTTCGACGGCTACAGATGGTGGGCTGGGAGTAAAAAAATGAGCGCAAGCCGTAGACTGAGTCGTGAGAAGATGACTTCCCTTTCTCCAATTGGGCCGCCGTAAACAATCGACGGCGCCGCCGAGACTGGACGTGAATTGTCAGATGACCACCCCCTGAAAATTGTTCAATAAATGTCGCTGAATATCAATGTATCACATACTGAGATAGCCAATCATCGCCTGCAGGGATACTCGATGGCGGGGGGGGACGAAAATCGCGAGCTTGCATATTCACTGGCTCGGATTAGAGCATGTAGTAGACGGAATAATAAAAAAGAAAACATTACCTGGTCTCCGCCATGTCGATACTGAATTGAGGTATCAAGCTCCTTGGAAGGTGCGTGAAATCATAGATTTTACCCGTAGCCGTCGCCAGGAAAATTTCCCGCACTTGAACCAGTTGAAGGAACCGGGAAGCTGTATCAAAGGGGTGTATTTTTCGCGTCAACAAAATCTTCGGGGCTATTAAAATTTTACCGCACCTGCTATCATCCCACGGGGTCCGTATTGAACTTTCATACCGTATCCCGCTGGGTTGCGCGAGTTAAGGAAGCCAAGAAGAGGCCAGTGGGGAGTCCCACGACGGCACCAACCCAGCGAAGGGAAATAAATCTGATTGGGTGTCAGTGTCAACGCGGGGATATCCAACAGTGTCGCGACATACCAGGAGGGAAAGGTGTCGCCAAGTTAAACAAACCGCTGGGATCCATTAATGTGGCGGATGACGGCCCGACGCCGTAATCGGCTGCGAGGAAATACATGACTTCAGTGCACCGCGGATCGCACACCACGCCGACGTACCGGGGAACCCGAACGATAGCTCATCGGGGCGTGGTGCCGAGGAGAGCGCTGGTGGCCTGCCGGCTGGTCAGATCTCAGGTGAACGAAAAGAAATGGGGCATGCCGTCGGTCATTGTCGCTGCTCTCATCCCAATTTGGTTCCCAAAAGTACGGGGGAAGCTGGGACCCGTCCATTGCACCTGAATGTGAGTGGTGGTCAGTGGTGGCCGCATAGAGGCCCTACAATCTTGCCTACAGCGGGGGATTGGGGGGAGTGCACGAGAAGATGATGGGGGGAGAGAGCAAGAAGCAACGGGCGCATCAGACCATTACGGAATTGTTGGCCGAATTCGGTCTTCTGACGAACTTTCATACGCATCTGACGAACTTCCCCCAGTTTGCTGCATGAAAACACATCCGACGAGCTTTCTTCCCCATTTCCCCGATCTGACGAACTTTCGCAATCAACTGTCGACGATCCTCCATCAACCGACGAAATTTCCCATCTGACGAAGTGACGAGGTAGTAGTATACTCACCCTCAAAGATTATCTCGACCTGATCCTGACCGGCACAGTCCAGCCACCTCTATAGCAATCCACCGGTCTTAGCCAGGGACTTGGGTCTTGGTGGTTGCATTGAATACCACTAATCCACCATCCTCCAATGTTGAGTTGGTTTTTATCTGCCCGACTTTCCGTTCATGCACAGCTACCACTCTAAACCACCAAATTTCAGTCATACATAAAGATAGATTTTGTTTGAGGGGTTATGGGTATGCGGGAATGATTTTTTTTGCATTTCAGTGTGTCTTCATACTTCCCATGGACCCCTCTGTGCTTTAATTTTGGACTTTGTTTCACTCTGTCCTGCAGAGCGTAGGCCATTCCATCTGGATAGCAATCTCACTCATCATAAATAGTTGGAAAACCAAATAGTTATGGACCCAATACATGCCAGACTTGCATTTTCTGTGTACCAAATATTGTATCCCTGGCTATTGAATGATTTGGAATGCCCAGAGGTGAACAGTATGGGTGCGTGCAAACGATTTGGCCGGGTGGCCCACAAAGTCATTTCCCCCCTTTTGGGATACTGCCGGAAATAAAATTCCGCAAGCCATGGAATGCAAAGGTAAATTTCGGGAAAATATCTCAGCTCACACATAGGATGTATACCTTCATTGCTGGACCCATATATTGGTATCCATTTGACTCTCTGTACAGGCTCGAGGACAAAGATGTTAAGGTGGCCCGGTTATCAGTCTCGGATACTAGTTGATTCGCTCATGCATCCAGAGTTTGGTTGTTTCAGTAAATTTTGCTCGAGTAATTTTTTTGTTTCACTTGATCCGTCTGAGTTCCACGGATCACGCATTGTGCATCGTGCACGTACCAAGCGTACCCACAACCTTGAGCTGTTCACCGTTCAACCCATCATCTTTTACTAATGGCGCATCGCCGGCGCGAAATTCGTGAGAGGCGATTGGTCGAGCCCTTCAAATCGTGATGACACACGGCTACCCGAAGAAACGGGATGACGGCAGGGGTCTCATTACACCACCATGGCCACACCCGACGCCGAACTGCACCGCGCCGCCGGCCTCCTCGACGCGCAAAACAAAGCCGCCCAGATGTTCGCTGAGATCGAGCAGACCCTCATCAAGCCTGGCGTCAGTGACAAAACGCTGAGCGACCAGATCTACCAGATGGGTTCCGACATGCACGGCGTGCGCACCCACTGGCACAAGCGCATCGTGCGCTCCGGGCCCAGCACCCTCCGCCCCTTCGACGATAATCCCCCCGATCGCGTCATCCAGTCCGACGATCTCCTCGTCGTCGACCTCGGCCCCGTCTTCGAAGAGTGGGAGGCCGACTTTGGGCGCACGTATGTCCTTGGGCAAGACCCCGCGAAGCTCCGCATGCGCGATGCCTTGGAGCCAATCTGGAAGACCGTGCACACGCACTTCCATGCGACGCCCGATATCACGGGCGCGCAGCTCTTCGCGCGTGCGCAGGAAGAAGTGAAGAAAGCGGGCTTCGAGTGGGGGAACTCGGAGATCGCAGGGCACCTGGTGGGGCACTTCCCACACGAGCGCATCCCACGGGACAAGATCGCGCTGTACATCACAGAGCAGAACGAGGCCCCGATGCGTAGCGCGGGGAAGGATGGGCTGCAGCGGCATTGGATTTTGGAGGTGTATTTGCAGGATGAGAAGCATGAGTTTCAGGCGTTCTTTGAGCAACTGTTAACGGTGGAGTAAAGGTGTGTGCGCGTGGCGATCGTCGCGAAATTTGTTCTGACTAGTTGTAGGGCTGTCATCGCCGCCATCGCGCCAAATGCACAACAAATGTATAATCCTAACCCCGCCTTCGTATTGTTCCTGGTACCGTTTTAGGTTCCAGGTCTCCTCTCCGTAAATACGAATCCTGAGAATCACTACTCTTCTGCAAGACACACACATCCCGATCTCAGCCCGGACGCCGCTGCCACCAGAAGTTAAGCGTATGATTCTCACTGCCCGTAAATACAACTTGAAGTTCACCGGACTCTCCATGACCAAGGAGGTTGCATTAGCAATGCCGATATAGAAGCATCCTGCCACGGACAAGGTCCAATAAGCAACATGCCTTCGTTTAAACCACGGAGTAAGTACTGTGAACGATGTGCTCCTTATTGCCACACGTCGAACTTTGGTTGCACGAAAACCTTATCAAGTAAATCCGTCTGGAATCGGGCGAAAGAATTGTGGCTGCCAGTTATGCCAGCGGGACCGAGTAGAGCTTGACTGTGAGCACCCTGGAGAATGCATTGAGGCAGCTAAAATTTTGATAGAGAGTATTCATCCTAAATGGAATCCCACGGCACCCAACCTCGATCTCTGCGATGAGTTAGCACTAACGGCCGAGGAACTTGAACTAAATGGAAAGGCAATCGAGGCGCAAGACATAACTTCAACCTTCGACCCTAATTTCCCCCTCGCCAGCATCGAGGATGGTTTCAGAATTTTTACACCTGAGGAATCTTTGAACCAGATAGGCTCAAGGAGGTACAAGGCACCTGGGCATAAACCCGAGCTGATAACGGTGTTTCTGAATCCCGAGATACTTCGGGCGGGTGAATTTGAGCCACAAATTCTACTCAACATTACACTAAGGAGTGAAGGAGATGAACTAAATCAGAGATTAGCACCCACGTTTGATCAACCGGAAATCCCGCTAAACTTCAAGTCCGCGTTATTGGGTGGATTGCTGCATATTCTGCTGACCACGCCCAGGAATACCCCGCTCCTCATCTGCTCCTTGTCGGATGTACTACAGCGTGTGCTTGTCAAGGAGAGACTGAGATATGAGAATGACATATTAGACACAACCTTCAAGCTCCTCAAGGCAGTAATTGCGGCGCTGAATGAGAGGTCAGCTCGCGTCAAGTTCAAGAAGGTCGCGGTTAACCACGCAAAATCTTCAAACATGATGATAAATTCACAGGTGGGTGAAATTGATACTCAAATCGACCTGATGTTTGAACTACCTGGTATCCGTCTAAAAAGTGGCTTGCAGAGAATTTTCACTAAAGCCATAAAGGTAATGAGGCCGAAGCCATATAGGAAGTCAACATTCGTTAATTTAGACCGCACACGGTGTGCAATAGAGAGCATTGCGGGTTACACACCTACCGATGCTACAATCTGGAACTCAATTCGCTGCAGCGAACTCAACAACCCTGCAGCGTCTCACACGGGAATTTTTATGGAGATGCATACATAACATGTTCCGAGTCGGGGATTTCTGGGGACACATTGACGCAAAGGAAATTTAGGGTCGGTGTCACTCTGTGATACTCCCGAAACATTGGAACATATTGCGTTGGGGTGTGAGGCGCGTGGTCAAAAGGTGATCTGGCATCTTACGCGTGAACTATGGCTTAAAAATACAACGACTGGCCAAACTTGTCCTGGGGATTAATTCTCGGTTGCAACCTCGTAAGATTTAAATGTAACAACCACATTGTCCTCCATGAAAAAGGAAGATTGTTTGCCATACTCGTGTCACTCGCATGGCATTTGATATGGAATCTACGAGTTAACCGAGTCGTTGCCAACCCAGAACAGACCTTGAACGAAGAAAATGTTCACAACCGATGGTTGAAAATGGTGAATGCTGCCCTGACAAGGGATCGGATACTAACCAACACAACTCGATTTGGACCACTGTCGTTCAAAAAACAATTAGTTTTGAACACATGGAGTGGTCTTTTGATGGACGAAGATTCATTGCCGGATGACTGGATTCATGAAGAGGGGTTTTAGTGGGTATACGACCCAGGAATAATACAACTGGAATAGGATAAACTGCAACGGTCGGAGCCCCACACTGGTCAATAATGTGCGTAATGGCATTTCCTCCTGGACACACCTCAAACGGCATGACTGGCGTCAAAACCAGCAACACAAGCGGATGACTTTGAATGCTTCTGCAGACGAAGATAAATCATTATTCCAAACACTCCAAAAAAAAAAAAAAAAAAAAAAAGGGAATCACTACTCGATCATGGCTTACGGGATGTTTTACTACCTATGGACGGTCATATGAGGGTCTGGCCTGGTCTACTCGCTATGTCGTAAGTGACCGGAATTCAACCGGAATTTTAACCGCAAGGCCCTCAAAGAATTGTAATGCCCACCTCAGTTACTGGATTCTTTGACTTTAGGAGATTCTGAGCCTTCTGGGTCACTGACATTTGAGGACTCGCGAGTTCTAAACGCTACAGTGAATATTTCTAAGAATAGCTATATCCTCCTTGTGTAAGTTGGTCCGAGGTCGTTTTACTGGGTTTGAATGTCCCAGAAATATCTATCTGTCAGTGCAATCCTGCTCACCAAGTTTACTGGCTCCTCCCCCCCTCTGTGGCTCTGTATGAATAAATTTCATTGATAGAGAATCATAGCTAAATGTAGAAGGTGGTTCAAATTTTGATTCCATCGCTCCTGGTGGTCGAAAAGCAGTGTTTTTTCATTAGGGTCAGTGAGAGGGGCAACATTGGATCATACACATAGAACTTTGGCTCCATTCAAGCATGGCTTTGGGGTGCAATTTGGGCGAAACTCACTTCCGGTCACTTTACGACATAGCGAGTAGACCTACTCGGCAACTGCCGCGCTCCCTGTGGCCTGCTGATCGTTTTATAACTCCCGAGCGAATGTGTGGCTGAAAAAACCTTGAAACAAAATCCCGAAAATCACTACCAGATCATGGATTACCCAAGCATTTTGATCGCTGTCTGACTCACGATCGGGCTGTCTCGGTCCCTTTAGCCGGGTCTCTCCGATTGACCTGAACATCAAGTAAGTTCCGCGAATCTTCCTGTGACTGAAGAACGAAGCAACGGACCCCTACCCAACATTTTGCTTAGGGCCAGCTGGGCAGGCACTAAATGAATCTTGGTCAGAATGGGTTCATGTGTGGAGGGTGGATTTGGGGCCAGGAATTCAATCTGTGTCCGGGTTCTCCATGGGTTGAATATTGCGGAGCATATCAGAAAGTCTACTAGCTGCGCCGACAAAAAGAATTTTAGAGCCAGCAGTAATGGCCCTGGCCCGCGTCGAATGGGCGGCAAACCCCACGGTAATCAATATTCTTTCGATACGATGAGGATGTGTTCCACACGCAACTACACCGTTCCGAGTGAGGCACATTGTGGGCAATCAGCGCCGTTTCGGTGAACTTACAGCTGTTTGAAGAAGTAATGGCACTGCCCCTATTTTTAGAAGAAAGAGCATTTTGAACCCTACCGGGTTTTGAGCTCATTCCTCCCTCATTTGTGAACGGGTTGACATAATTCTGGTTGGATTGGAGAGTGGGAAGGCAGGCCTTCCATTCATATCCATTTCCAACTCTAACTCCCCCAAGCTGGCAACCCTCAAATTCATCCTTTTTGATTCAACCACAACTTGTTAAGGGAATAGCTTCATGGTTTCTGATTCAATTTCCATAATTCCAGTCATGATAGAGTCTATGAATGGAGTCACTCGTCCCAGATAGGGCAAATCCGGTGAGATTTGCGCCGCACTTGGGTTAGATCCTGTTCAACGGAAAATTCCGAAAGGCGTGGGAACCTCGGTAGTCCATTATGTATTGTTCACGAAATATTGGCTGGGCTTCCCCCTTCAATATGAGCCCAGTTTTATGCAAATCAAATGGGAAATGAGTGAGTATTAGGGTTTCCAATGTAGGATTGGCACCACCAAGGCATAGCTGAAACCTTTGAATTAAAGGGCAAGACCCATAGCAATTGAAAGCCCACCTTACCAGCTCTCCGATCCACCCAGAATTATGTTAATCCGTTCAAAAATGAGGGAGTAATGAGCTCAAAACCCGGTAGGGTTCAAAATGCTCTGTCTTCTAAAAATAGGAATAGTGCCATTACTTATGCAAAGAGCTGTAAATCACGAACGCACCAATTACGTATTGCGACTTGTAATTTTGAATGTACGCAGTGTAGCTGCCGAGTTCCTGTACTGGCGATGACTTGAGCTTGCTAGATACTGTACTATTTCGACCAAGTGTTCATCAATTTGGAAAATTTTGATCTCCGGGATGGCCGATAAATTTTCTTTTGGTTTAAGGCGATTTTAGCACACATCAAAAAAAATCGGGTGTCACCGTCACCTGAACACTTGGTCGAAATAGTACAGTATACAGGTTTCCATACAATAAATCAGATGATGATGGCTGCACCTCACATATGAACACACAGTGTGCTCACGTGGTTGGAATGGTCGCCCATCCAGCTGTCGAATTGCGTCGGGAAATGTTTTGGGGCCGAGGGACAGAGTCACAGAAGTGAATAGAAGATGCATGCAATTGCACCGAGGTGTTTCCACGCGACGTGCTTTATCAAAGAAGATACGGTTATCAGAGCTACGTCTTGAAACTGTTTGCAGGCAATCCTCGACGATGGAGTAAGTAAAACAGACAAACTACCCAGCTGGGTCCCTCGTTTGTAGATGCAGATGCAGAAGGAGCAGCCAACATACGGAATTTCCTTTAGAGCACGCGTTCTGCAGAGATGTCGATAGACGCGGGCTCCAGCCCAACACGTATACTAAAGGTAGACTTAAAGAACACGGGAGCGCCAGATGGAGGAAACATAGTGCGGGCATTGAAGCGGGCGCGACAGAGGCACACAGACAGCGATTCCACGGGAGAAGAACCAATTGTTGGGAGATGGTCGCATCTTGGTCATATCATTTAACTGACCCAAAAAACCAGCCCAATGATTAGAATCATTGAGCACTAGGTACTTATCGAGGAGCGCTGTGGGAGGAGAGGAAAGGACGCGTCGTTTGACGGGATCAATCAGCATCACGACATCACCCCGTCACTTCCGTGCGCCTTTGCTCTTCCCTCCACGACGCTAGGTTGCCCTGCTCTGTGTGCATTTCCCATGCGTCCGGCTAGACTCCACCGGCGTTCCCCTGTGTTCTGTGGAAGCCCAGCATGCTCTCGGCGCTCTTCGGGCACCTTTAATCCCGGCTGCATCTCAATCTTTTCTTCAAGTTGGCGTCTTGAATATTTCTCTGCCAATATCTCCCCTCCTGCCCAAATGAATGTCCTGGATGACTACATTTCCGGCCAAACCCGAGCCCAGTCACAAGTCACCGATTGAGGCCCTCAAATTACATGATCCCCGTCCTCGGGCGGAAATCCGAAAAGCATCTGTGCCCATGCTCACACACTGCTCCTTTTTCGAGTCTGTCCCGTCAGTCTCGCCGCTATAGGGCGTTTCACCGCTCATAAACGAAACGAAACCGTTGACTGCTCGTTTCATCGGCGCACGGATTGGAAAGGCAAAAGTCCGCATCAGATTATCGGTAGGCCATTCTCCCGACGTCGAATCCCTCCATTTCCGGTGTATCTGTGCTTCCCTATCCTTAAATTTGTACAGCCGTTCTGACCGGAACCGTGACTGTGTCACGTGCTCAGCCACCTGTGACTGTGTTCGTAGCATAGCCATGGTTTTGAGGGGCAGAATGGCCAGGCAAGCCCTCCCATGCGGCGGGACTCCCGCCCAGATCGGTGATAGTAACTTAGTAAGGTTGTTAATCCCCAACCATCCTGCTTACAGCTGCTTACGGTCCTGCAGCGGGACTCCCGCCGCATTCAATCATGGTAAGATTGTTTGTGACTTGTAAAAATGCCGATACACTGACGGTCAGCTCCGGCTGAGTATAAAAGGTGTTGGCGTTGGAAGAAAGCACTCAACCTCACCTCACAACCCAACACCGAGAATGCAGTTCTTCACCTCTTTCGTTCTCAGTGCCCTGCTTATCGCAACTGCATCTGCGCAGCGCGGCCTCGCTGCCCGCAACTGCACGGACGATGCCGCCGCCCTCACACCCCTAGATGTCTGGGCAGAGACCCACCTCTCCGCCGTCGTCCACGCCACCAACCCCGACGAGGTGGCCGCCGCGTTCGATGCCTTCTGGTCGGGGAAAGTGTGGATCGCCTTTAACGGAGTGGCCACCTCTGCCGCCGATTACCACGCCAGACGCATTACTCAGGGCTTTACTGTCACGTTAGACATCATGTATGCCGCTACCGTCGTGGCGCCAACGACGGCCAATTCGAGCCAGGTGCGGAATTTTACCACCCACTCGAACATCATTTTATTTACATGAACTTCAACGGGCAGGCAGGCGCGGTGGCCCTCTACTTCACCAATCAGATTGGAAACACTACTGTCACCTCGATTATGAACCTCCTGTACGTTCAAAGATACTCATCCTCGGCTAAGGGCTTCTCTGAGATTCTTCCTATTTTAGCATCGCACCCGACGCATATCTCACGGCGGCCAACGGTACGGACACCAGACGTGTGCATAACATAAACCAGATCGCCGCCGGTCTCTAGTCTCCCTGCACCCCTTTGGACTAGAATTCCCGTTCCTATTTCCGAGTCACGGTTTATGGTACTTAGAATACCTTATCGTGTTTGTTCAATGTGATTCTGTGTCTGGTCGCAAAGGCTACTGGAGAAATGAGGCTGAGACTCGTTCAACCGGGCAACATGCGCGCCGTTAAAACGTTTGAACCAGCTCGGTTTCTGCGCGTCATGTTCTGCCGTAGTAGAAAAGCACAAATTACTACAGGTTGCAACTACTGCCCTCAGACCTACTCGACGGTGTTTCGAAGGCTGAGGCACCACTTTTATTGGGTGAGCGCGAATGGACCGAATTAAAAGGTAGCGTGTAGAAGAAGCGAAAGGATTTCTCCCGCCTGCAACGTCGAGAACGAGAGGATCGTGAACCGACGAACAAGTTCGCATGAGTCAGTGCTAGGCCAGACATCTCAACGTACTCGAAACTCTAATGGGATCAAAATGTTGAAAACCATATTGGTGCTCAGTGGTGTATCTGTACATGTTCTCAGCGTAGGAGTAAAAGAAAAGGAGACGCGATCGGGAAGGACCGTCAACGGGGGCAGTCAGAAGAACGAATTGCGTATGGGGAGAGGGATTGTAACACGACAAAGCTGTTTCCTCGCCGTAACTCGAGAAAGTCCAACATGTGGAGGTGACGTCAGTTGATACAGTCCAATATTGTCCACCACCGACGGGAAAAGACGCACGGCACTGACACAGGTCGAGACCGAACCTCTGCCGTACATGAGGGACCTGCATGCGTCGCTGTCCGCGTTTGAGAAAGTCGGAGTCAAATATCACAGGGTGCTTTTTGGGCAAAATATGGTCTTTGGTGTCAGCGTGAGTGAGGCGCAGACAGTAAAATAAATCGCGCTGTACCTTATCACGCTGTCTTTTTGGGCAAAATATGGTCTTTGGTGTCAGCGTGAGTGAGGCGCAGACAGTAAAATAAATCGCGCTGTACCTTATCACGCTGTACCTCGAACTTGGTTCGGTATTGTGGACCTGGGGAAGAAGGGTAGATGCGGTGGAGGATAATTTGAAGACATCCCGATAGTGTTGGGACTTGAAGAATGGAAAGTGCAAATATAGTCAAAGGCCTTGAAATCAAGTAGACGACGATCTGACGGCCGAGGATGCATCTGTGCACCCCTTTGTTGCCCATACAAGTCGGAGCCGAGTCTTCAAGTTTGTCAACCATTTATCTGCAATTAAGGCGCGGAACTTACAAACGCAGCATCGTCGAGCGAATCGAACCTTAAGCATGAGTGCCGATCCTAGGATGAATCTGCTCCCGGAATCACCAGAGGGTTCTTCCGAGGAGCGGAGATATGGGGGGGGGGGGGGGGGTATATTATACTCGCGTGGTCCACAACATGAACAACGAGTTTATCGAAAACAAACAGGTAGGTATGTAGGGGTGTTTATCTGTCCATAAGACTACAAGATGTTAATGAAGCACACACCATTCCAGGGGATCGATCAATACAAGACGCTGGCAAGAACATGAATTGACCGGCCGTGTAGGCAGGACTTCCGGTTAAAACCCATAGGACCTGACCATCAGCCGATAAGCTGCTGTACAGGAGGAGTTCCCCCCCCCCAGGTAAAAATCCCCGGTGTCCACCAATTCACGTCAGGCTGTCGTAAGTCTTTCCCTTTGCAGCGTGCATGCACACCATCTGCTTCCAGGAAAACAGACCCCAGGACTTTAGGGGAAATCCACTGCCGCAGGCAAGTCAGAAGATAGATTTTGAGTCCAAGAACAAGCAAAGCCCAATTGGCATGAAGAAATACGACCGGGGGTAGCAGAGCCTGGGCGCGGGCGACGAAGTGTTCCAGTGACGGCAATGCAGGCCAACTCGGAGGAATAAAAGCCAAGATTTTGAGGCAGTTCTGTGGAGGCTCGCTCGACACAAGGGAGGACCCCTGATAATAGACTTCGAGGCTAGATCCAAAAATCCGGAATCCGGGCATTTTTGTTCGGACACTTTTTGCCGGGATTGGGCGATTTTTGTCCGGTTTGGACCTAGCCTAGGCACCCGAAAACGGTAATTTTTGATCCTCACGGCCTAAAAAAGCCGAAAATCCCTTCTGCCGCGCGTTTTTGTAGCCCTGTCAACGTCTTCCTCAAACTCCTTGTCAATGCAGGTCAGTTGAAGCAATTTGGGTCCAAAAGGTGAACTAAAACTTACACTTAATTTCGAAAATTTTGTCCAGTTTGGACCTAGCATTTTGGCAAACTCTGCCCGTTTTTGTCCGGTTTGGACCTAGGTTTGAGGTCGAAATTCCAAAATTTTGTCCGGTACCGGATCTGGCCTCCAAGTCTATTATCAGGGGCCCTCACAAGGGCGAACGCCCAGAATTACACACGGTGGGGTTGGTGCCCGTGCCAAGGCTGATTGGCGACACGGGTCCCATCGGGTAACGACCCGGGACTCCCGGTCGCGATGAGAGGCAGCCTCGTCGTCGTCGAAGCTAGTCTAGTAAAATATTCCGTACGATGCCCCCCTGCATCGTAGATACCGCCATCTCCTTTCATTTCACCAGCCTAAAACCCGCCAGGTCATCTGTGGTCCTAAAAGGACCACAAACCTACTGACTTGCTTGAATTTTTGGGACCGACTCTTTGCGGCAAATTAGGGGGGAGGGGGATAGTATCGCTCTTGCAGATGCGGTAATATTCAAAAATTGCATCTAGGTACGGAGCACATGTGTGCAACGATGGCTGTTTGCTGGACTGGAATAACCTAGTCCCTTATCAAGTGGCTAGCGTGCTTCCGGCTTCAACCAAGCCCCGAATCCCATGCAAAAAGCTAAGGACAGATTGCTTCAGCCCTGTTCAATATTCAAACCAGGCGACAGCTCGGCTGAAAGAATTGGCGGGGAAAGTTAATGTAAGTGAAGTTACAGTTCCAATTTACGATTCATTGCCTGCTTATACTGTACCAAGAACAGAATATATTTTTCAGTGCTGATATCAAAGGATTACCATACCCTAGCGGGCCCTTGGATGCTCATATTGTTAGATGGCCGACCATTTCGACTGGCCCACTAGGCAGTTACTTATAGTAATGCTTGAAATGTATATTATTTATTGAGTGCTCTCCACTGGCGTATAACACTTTGCCCAGTCTGGACCATATACAAACTTCTCATATGAGAGCAAGGTCTGTTGGCGGCCAATAACAAGTGTATTGTGGGGAGACCATAGTCCCGCCCTGAGAGAAATAGGGAGCCAACAGAGGGGTTCCGAGGGGAGATAAGAGACCCAACCATTGTGGATCTGCCAATGGGTAGAAGAGGACTTCAAGGGAGGAGACAAGACTGGAGAGTCAGTAAATGTCCTACAAGTGTGCATAGAAGAGGAACCCACATTGAATAAACTCTGTCGACTCACAGAGTGGGAAGAATGCAGAGGTGGGCCATTGGCAGTACCATCATTCAATGGGAAAACGGTGGAGTCATTGCAGTCCAAAAAAAGTGGGACCAAATCAGTGTGCCACTCCAGTGGCTTCCTGAGTGCAGCTCCGGGTTCTGCATCCCAAATGCGCACAGTGTGGTCATTGGAGCCAGACACAATCTTCTTGCCATTAGGTGAGAAGGCCACTGAGGTGACCCAATGAGTGTGTCCCTTCAGTGGCTCACTGAATGCAGCTCCGGTCGCTGCATCCCAAATGCGGACAGTGTTGTCATGGGAGCCAGACACAATCCTCTTGCCATCAGGTGAGAAGGCAACTGAGGTGACCCCACTGGTGTGCCCCTCCAGCGGCTCCCCAAGTGCAGCTCCGGTCTCTGCATCCCAAATGTGCACAGTTTTGTCGTTGGAGCCAGACAATATTCTCTTGCCATCGCATGAGAAGGCCACTGAGGTGACCCAATTAGTGTGTCCCGTCAGTGGCTCACTGAGTGCAGCTCCAGTCGCTGCATCCCAAATGCGCACAGTTTCGTCAGAAGACCCAGACACAATCCTCTCGCCATCAGGTGAGAAGGCAACCGAGGTGACCCGATCGGTGTGTTCCTCCCGTGGCTCCCTGAGTGCAGCTCTGGTCCCTACATCCCAAATGCGGACAGTGTTGTCATCGGAGCCAGACACAATCCTCTTGCCATCGGGTGAGACGGCAACTGAGGTTATTGAATTGGTGTGTCCCTTCAGCGGCTCCCCAAGTGCAGCTCCGGACTCTGCATCCCAAATTTGCACAGTTTTGTCGTTGGAGCCAGACACTATTCTCTTGCCATCGCATGAGAAGGCCACTGAGGTGACCCGATGGGTGTGTCCCTTCAGCGGCTCACTGAGTGTAGCTCCAGTTGCTGGATCCCAAATGCACACAGTGTTGTCATTGGAGCCAGACACAATCCTCTTGCCATCAGGTGAGAAGGCCACTGAGGTGACATAATCAGTGTGTCCCTTCAGTGGCTCCTGCAGTGCAGCTACGGACTCTGCATCCCAAATGTGCACAGTTCGGTCACTGGAGCCAGACACAATTCTCTTGCCATCACATGAGAAGGCAACTGAGGTGACTCGACTGGTGTGTCCCTCCAGCGGCTCTCTGAGTGCAGCTCCCGTCTTTGCATCCCAAATGTGGACAGTGTTGTCATTGGAGCCAGACACAATTGTCTTGCCATCAGGTGAGACGGCAAGTGGGGTGATCCAACCGGTGTGTCCCTTCAGCGGCTCACTGAGTGCAGCTCCGGTCTCTGCATCCCAAATGCGCACAGTTTTGTCAGAAGACCCAGATACAATCCTCTTGCCATCAAGTGAGAAGGCAACATAGTCGACCCCTCTGGTGTGGCCCTCCAGTGGTTCCCGGAATGCAGCTCCAGTCACTGCATCCCAAATGCGCACAGTTGTGTCCTTGGAGCCAGACACAATTCTTTTACCATCAGGCGAGACGGCAACTGAGTTGATCCAACTGGTGTGTCCCTTTAGCGGCTCACTAAGTGCAGCTCCGGTCTCTGCATCCCAAATGCGGACAGTGTTGTCATAGGAGCCAGACACAATCCTCTTGCCATCAGGTGAGAAGGCAACTGATCCAACCCAAAAAGTATGCCCTTCGAGCGGCTCCCTGAGTGCAGCTCCAGTCTCTGCATCCCAAATGCGCACAGTTTTGTCGTCGGAGCCAGACACAATCCTCTTGCCATCAGATGAGAAGGCAGCTGAGGTGACCTTCTGAGTGTGCCCCTCCAGTGGCTCCCTGAGTGCAACTCCGGTCTCTGCATCCCAAATATGCACAGTTGCATTGTAGGAGCCAGACACAATCTTCTTGCCATCAGATGAGAATGCAACTGAGGTGACCCAACTTGTGTGCCCCTCCAGTACAGCAACTGTATTTGGCCACACTTTCATCTGTCCTCTTGTGAGTGCTAGTAGTTGTGGGAATTTGGGTGAGAAGATTTCCGTAATTTTAGATTCTTCTGGTGCCAAAGCCAGTGCTGATAAATAAATGTGGGGAGCACTTTGAATGATTGCGTCTGAAAAGAAGGAAATAAATCTTTTGGCATCCATCAGAAATTGGAGAAGGGGTGTGCTCTAATGATTTTTAGTCCTCATAGCATGCTATTAAATTATTCTCGGATATACCTCATTTTCCCAAGCTATCAACTTAGACAAGGCCTTGTGTCCACGGCCCACAATCCCAAGTAAACTCAACACCTCCAGCCAAAACAGAAACTTTTCAAACAGCAAATCCTGCACTCGTTGGGCACTGTATGAATCATGGGCTGTTGTCACCAGATGATCCACCCAAAACTCAGCTGCATATCGGACATGCAATGGGATATGGTTGTCAAGTCGCTGCCACAAATCTTGTACATCAATGTTCCTCAAGTATGAGGTTGGGAGTTCACAGATGTTGAACTTCAGTTGGCTGTCCAACACCTTCATAAGAGCAGACACTAGGGTTTGCTGTTGATCATCCGTGCCACACAAGATTTCTGGGCGCACTCTGCCAACATAAGATGTCATAAACTCTCTGAACGAGAGATGTATGATTCTAATTGGTGCCCCTGGAGTGTCAGAAACATGGATCACAGCACTCAGAGGGAGCAGTATCCCCAGAATGATTGATTTATCCAGTTCAAGCAAGTCTGCCAGGCTTTGGCAATCCAGAGGTTTCAGGAGATGTAAAATTGTGCTCAGAATTTTCATGGTTCGACCATATGAGCGTTGAGCACGCCGATCTCTGGGGGCAGCTGACGATGGGACGGCATAATTCAGAATCCGGAGGTACAGGTCATGCAGGTCAGTGAGAACTTCTCCATCCAGCAGGTAATCAACAGATTCTTGTGGGGGTGTTTGTGGCAGTCCTGCAAGAACATAACGAACAGCTGTAGCTGCAAATACAAAGAGTCCATTTACAAGGATTGTTATTTCTTCTGCCTGCTTTTTCTGAATTTTCCAGGGATGATGTGTGACCCAGTTGTTCCCATTAAGTGATTGCTCAACATAGAGCTGGATGTCATGCTGCACTATAATGGGGTCCACTTCATCAAGGGTAACCCTACGTGTCAGAAAAAGAAGTTCAGCAAATTCCAGGTAGGAAGGGACCTCAGGGCGTCCAGTCAGAAGGAATCGGATGTGGGCCGGGATTTGGTCAATGCTATCAGATAGCCACCGCAAGAATTTCTGGCCATGGTCATCTCCACATTCATCCAGAGCATCAAGGCAGATCACCCATGGTTTTGAACCAAGAGGTAGCTTTCCAAGAGTTTCTACAACCAGTTTCTGGAACTGCAGACGTGGTTCTGTGTCACAAATGCCGGTACCATCATTTTCCAGTACCTCAATGAGATGGGTACGAAAACTGGGGCTATAATCTGCAAGCTGCCTGGCAAGTGTCATAGCAAGGTGGTTTATCTCCCTGCGATCTGTGTGGTCACGGGAAAAGAAAAAAGCTGCTGCAAGAGTATCTTCCTTCTCAGCTAAGATAGTTGCAACTGTCTTGGCAATTGTGGATTTGCCTGATCCTGCAACTCCGCTGAGCATGACCACCCGGAACGAATCAGAGGCACTAGTCAAGTGTGCAAGGAGGTCCTGGATTATGGCAACTCGTGTACCGTCCATGCATTTCTCGGGTGTGTTGACAGCATTATAATGTGCTGCCACACATTTGAGTTTTGCTAGAATCTTGCTGCCAGCTATGGTGGTGATACTGTCAGTTTTCTGTTGATCCTCTCAATTGTGGTATCCAACACTTACAATCATTCTGTGCAGTGGGACTACTGTTATTTAGAAGTAGTATTTGGGAGAAGCTGAATTAACATACTAATTATTCACGGTGAAGTGTTCAGTCTCGACATTATAAGACAGCCTGGGAGCCTCCCCAGGGCCCCCATTGCCACCTTGTAAGCCACCTCCCCCCCCTGGGCCTCCTACACCACCTGGGGAATATAAGCAATAATGTTGGCTGACCAATTGCCATGTGCCCACCATAGATGGTCTGATTGACGGTATGAGCTCGGCGAGACATAGGGCTAGTGAGTATCGACGGGTAGTGACTCTGAGTAGTGGTGCGATAGACGTGGAGGTGAAAGAACAAGGGCTGACTGACAGCTCACTGACAGTCACAGCCCGCGGCCACATGCATCAGTTGCTAATTATAGGACACCAAACTCCGGGGAAATCACTCAATTTCTCATTGGTGCATCTTAACGGCCAGAACATCATCGATGAGATGGACACAGATTGAGCAGGGCAAAATGGAAAAAATGAATTGGTTACACCCTGAATGCCCTAGTTAAATGCTGGGACTCAAACCCAGTGAAAAGTCCGTGTTGGTGGATACCCTCAGAAAGAGGTAAATATGGACATATATGAACAAGCGAGGGAAATATTTAGAGATCTTGACGCAGTCGCTTGCCATCAAAGTTTCGCTTAGGTAGCCTTCATTTTCTAAGTAGATGATATCTACGACAGGGGGGGCTGTTGTATAGGACATATTATCCTAGGGACTCTTTGCGCGGTCAGTTCATCGTCAACGGAGATTTGTCTCCAGGTCTACGCTCTGCAGGAAATTCTAGCGAAAAACAGGTAGTTCCGAGTGCCCTTGTCTCATGCACAAAAATATTGAACAAGATGGATAGCTGGATGTAAGTCAATGAGGCTGAACTTGGGAGGAAACAAGTGTGTGCTGGATACTAGTAGTAATGATAGATGTATGTTAATCGGGGTTAGATTCTATTTACCAGCCAGGCCGTGTTCAAAGTGCGCAGTCTGTAATCACATCAGCAAAATGGTTCGCGTCTGGCATGTGTGGACGTCTGGGTTGGTCTGGGGGTGTCAGACTCCCCACTTTTTCGAACTTCCCATTTTTTTTTTTGGGCTCAGAATTGAAGAACACCTTTCAAAAGCATTCCGCGGAAATATCCATTGCTGGTTTTATTACGAGTCCTAAAAATTTATTTTTAGACTCGTTTTTTGATTCCTTCGTAGCGCATTCTGAAAGTACAGAAAATGACATGACGTAGACGACCCTGTCACTAAGTTCTCAGCAATCAAGCATTTGCTCCTTATGTACTGCATAGCCTTTCTAGGCCTCTTTTGAATGCAGCTTCTGATGCTTTTGTTGAGTGTAAATTCCTTTCCCTGTTCCTTTGCTTCTGCAACTTCCTTTAGATTGCTTTGCTTTCTCCTCACAACTGCTAGGTGAGCCTGAATCTGGGGTACACTGGATAAGCATCCGATTTACGCCCATCAGAAGAAGTCGCGGGCGGGTCAAGAGGAGGTCCACGGAGCGGGCAAGTCAGCAGAAATACAGGTGGTGCTAACAGTCGGCTCAATCTCTACATACAACAAGAATCACATGACCCCCAAGCTCTCTGAAGCGGAGCTGACGCAGCGCGCGCGGCCGGGAGTGTCTTGATTTGACCGAAACAGCATGTCAACGTTACACCGCAAGTTCTATTGATTGCACTGGATGCTCTAGACGGTTCTGTGTATATGTTTGATGCACTACAAATTAGTCAAGAGAAATTGTCCTCCATGGAACCGAATTCTCCGTAAATTAAACCGTGGGAAGTTGAATTGATGGGTTGATGGACGATGATACGCGCCAGCAAATGAATTTCTTATGGAGCTAAGCAAATACAAGGATAATACCACTCAATCATTGTGCCCCATATGGAACCAGAGGCACAACAATGGAAGTGAACAATATAATACAAATGTTGCCATGTATACCGTGCACCAAATGACGTCTATCGCGCCCAACCAGTGCTAGCTTGGTTTTACAATGCGTGGATTGAGTATTACCGGGGACAGAGTAAGAAGGCCGGAAAAATTTCAATGCAATTGCACATACTAAAGTTCAGGCCTGGTAGGACTGCCCAGGGTAGAGGTCAGGGACTAGTCACGGAGGGGGAAAGGAACGATGTGACTAAAATATGGGCTTTCTTATATACATACTCGGGGGAACGTGGGTTCAAGGGCGGTGCGACATGATAAGAGTCTACCAATTTAATCGGTTGACATCCCACCGGTTTCGCGGATCGCTCAAAGGTGGACGCGTGGACACACCGGCAGCCCGAGTTCAGGTTCTCCGTTTCCAAGACATTTAGTTTTGATTGGCCCCGGCATCGTGGCGTGCAGACTAAATGACTAGCAGAAGTCTGCCATCATGCCCGGCTGATGGCGGAGCGGTTGACACACTGGCTCCAGAATTGGACAGATTCGGTCACAATACAAAGTTCACGGTTTTCATGTGTTTCGATGTCAAAAAAGTGAGAACAAGAATCTTCGCGGTATTATCCGATAAAGAAATGATTTTGAGTCTCTTTGAGCGATGGGACATCATAATTTATCCGTAGCGAAAGCTGAAAGACCGACCAAATGGATAAAATACTGGGTTCTCAGGTATTGGTGGCCCCCATAGGTGCTAGGAGGTTGTCATTGTCTACCAGGGGGCTTAATAGGGGCCATTATGGATAGTGATAGCCACCAGTTTGCCAAAAATTCCCAAGTTGGTGTGTGAATTCTGCACCAATTCTGCCCTCCGAATATTCTGGCTGGCTTCATTGCTTTGAGAAATAATTCTGCCCCCATATAGGTGCAGCCAACCTTCAGGATTGTAAAACAATGAGGAGCCTGCAACAGCTTATGCCGAGATATGCCGAGAGGCCGAGACTGCGGTGGCTATGCGCACCGAGGCACGGAGTTGCGCAAGCGAGGATCACAGGCCTTGCCGAGTCGACATGGGCCCATGGTTGAACATGCTGGGTCGCGCTTCAAAGCTAAACACAAGCCAAACTTTAACAATTAGTCAGTGGCAGCGTAGTAGGACTCTGCCGAGGCGGAGCCGACCATAGGTCGGGCGAATGCCGAGGGAGGAAAAAAAAGTTGCGAAACTATATAACGTCATGGGATATTCCCTTTTGGTCTGATGTTTATCCTGGGCTTTCCTCAGCTTGGGAGTGAGATACTGGAATCAGCCGGGGTGCTATTCCACCCCCTGGGGCTCTCAGAGAAATCCCCCTGGCGTTTTGGGCAACCGGCCCGTGTTGATCGGCATCTTCCGGCTTGATTTCAAACATTTTTCGCATCAAGTAACCATTTTCTATCGCATTTTTGGCCCAGTGCCAAGAGATAGGTAAGCTCAAAGGCTCTCTGGAACTGGGACTCAACTTCCCTACCTATGAGCACTGACACAAAAGCCTGGATACAGCACAATATCGTGTGTGCGCAGTAGGGCATCAAACCGTCCGTTTTACGCCCACGGGCGTAAGAAGTACGCCCGTAACCGTAAATTTTTTCAGGCAAACGGGACGTGAATTTTGCACCCGTACCCGTACCGTAACCGCCCGTTACGGGCGTAAGTCGACCTTTCCGTGCTCATCTGAAGCACTTAGTAATTCTTTGTGAATGTAAAACTGACTCTTTAAGGAATACAAACCCAGAGACATCAGCCAGAAGACCTCATGAAGCCAGGGGACTTACCCGTAGAACTGCTGTATTAAACGGCCGTTTTTGGACCTCAAAATTGGCTGCACGGTACGGGGGCGTAACCGTTTTTACGGCCCGTCGTTGCGTAATTTTACGGGACGGTTTGATGTCCTAGTGCGCAGCAAATAGAGACCATCCCTACGAACTGTAACATCAGTCCACTATTAATTCAACCTATCGTTGGCCATTCCCAACTAGTATGTACCACAAGTTGGAAACAATCAACCATGTCCCGCAATTTTCAACGACGAAATTAACTCACCTTGAGTCAAAATACAAGGTAAACTCAAGGGCGGAACATATTTCCGAGATGCTTGACATCAAGTTCCTCTCGAGGAATTAGTGGATGTATCGATGGGATTGATAGTACACTATTGGGCTTTCAGAACAGGTTATAAAGGTCCATGAAAGTTGGGTGAGTAGTGCTTGAGGTGGATAAGTGAGTGGACTTGACTGAACATCGAAGGTTAGTTGAATATATTGTAGATGGAACGGTGAAGCGCGCCTTGAGTCAAATGAGGTTGAGAGTGAGGTTGGGAGTGAGTACCTACAGGTGAGCGACGAAGGGTTAGATGGTCGAGAGGAACTTACGAGGTATAGGCGAAGTCATGTTAAAGACATTAACTTAAAGTACAGTTGCGGACAATCAAACCCAACGACCGTGATCCTGAGTTTTTGAGTGAAATTTTGGCAAATCTGAGTTCAGAATCAGATTCAGAGGGCCGAAATACCCCCATAAGCAATTTTTCAGAATTTTCCCACAACAAATAACGGTTGGCGAAATTTTGGGCGGGTTTGAACAAAATTGTGTGTACCTCTGTAGCCATATGGGATGGCAATATATATATATGTCAGATAGACATGCAAAAGTACTATTAACACATCCTAGCCTCCTCCAAATCCTTCAAGGCTGCTGCTGAAACCTGTCTGTGGGACTTCTGCCCTTGAACAACCCATGCTGCAAGTCTGCCAGTCACCCCGATCTGGTAAGCACTCATGAAAGGCCAAGAGCACTGAATGAAGTGTTGAATAACCTTAGGAGGGTATGCATCTAAGTGCTGAAATGGATGATCCTCAACTTCTTGAAAGCTATTCTTGGGTGATTGCCGAGAGCGGGGTACCCATCAATGTCATCAAACCTCAAGTTCTGGACAAACGGCTCGAGAGAATGTCTTCTTTCATCCACCAAACGATAGACCTCGTTGAGAGCTTCAATTTACGGGTACTCCGAGGTCAATTACATAAGATTTGGGGGGGGCGGCAAAAATCGAAGGGGTGGTGGACACTATTTTGTTATTTTTTTTTTTTTTCCCCCAAGTTGACAATGTAGAAAATTGGCAATATACTGTATTTTTTCGTTCAAATCGACAGGGGGGGTGACACATGACATGTTTAACCAATTCGACAGTTCGACACCGGGTCTGGGGCAGCGTGACGAGGCAAAAAATTCGACATAACCCGGGAAGTGTGGAGAAGACAAGCGAAAGAAGTTCCTGGATAGCAAGAGGATAATTGGCTTCATTTTAAAACCTTGGCTAGTGTTTTCTGGTAATTTTTGGTTCCATGCCAATTTAGGCCATGAACTCGGCCAAACATGGAAACTCTAAGCTTGTAGCGGCAAAATCCCAACAGAAGGTTGAGAAATGGTTCAAATCTTGCTAAAAAATGACAGCCAAAGGCAAGGATTTTCTTTTTGCTAAGCTATCGGATTTTGGCCTGCGTGACCAACCGCTGAACCTATTCAACAGACGCCCTCGTGACGCGTTACCTCAACCAATATTCGACATCGACAGGGGGGTGCGTGACAAGTGACTGTCGAATTGAACGAAAAAATACAGTATTCCAGAAGTGCTATCAACAGCGAAAAGACAGGTTCCCACGAGCCATTCTCTCGACATAGGAAGTCTTCGGGTTTGAGTGTCCGCAACTGTACCTGAACTGAACGTGCTATAGCAGACAGGTCAGCAAATAAATGAATAGATATGACACTTGTATGACCTACAAGAAGGCCATGAATACTTGATTCACCGATGTTGGGTTGAGTTGAAAGTACTATCAAATCGAGGTCCGTAAAATACCTTACCTGTGTGTGGGATCCATGGTGGCACGAGAGCGATGTGCTCCGCTGTGTTATCCCCTGTTTCCCTTCCTCATCCACACACCGCCATCACTCTGCTGTTACGCACCCCTGCAGGCGTACCTGCGGGCTTGCACGTATCAGTAACTTGATTCCCTTCGTTATGCACACCTGCGGGATTACCTGCGGGGGCGCACATATCGAGGGTGGTGTCTTTCTGAGCCTGGTCAATTCGTCTCCGTTGCTATTGCAAAAAGGAAATTGCCCTAGAAAGAGGTGTGGAGTACCAACAACAAGTATTACAGGTAAGAATTGAGGCCCCAAAAGGCAATTTGAGTGAGTGTGTCGTGGATTCTCGATGGTAAGATCTTGCCGCACTGGATCTCAGAATGTCCTAGATTGGGGGTACTCCAAGCCTAAAAGTATCTGGTGTTGCATGTGGGTTCAGAACTGGTTCTATAACCTGAACTCAACCTGAACCGGAAATCAATTGAGGATGGACCGGACGGAACCCTGGCAGTTCAGGGTTCAGATCTCTTGCAAATGGCCGAACCGGAATGAACCTGACCAGACCGGCGGCCAATATCGGTGTAAAATATCAGTATTCTGGGGAAACTGAATACATTCTGACACCTACAATGAACTCAGGGAAATAGCGAGGGTGGTAGAAATTTGAGGTTGACTCAAATATTGATACTTGGGCCATCAAATTGCTGCGAGATTGCAGCATCCATGTTGAAGGGGTTTGAAGCAAGCAGAACTGCAAACTGACAAATTCTGCACGAGAAAGCATCAGCTCGTGTCATGTCCGGATAATTTTAATGGGGGACATGATCTCAAAGCTGGCAGAACAAAAAAACTGCTGGAATGGGACAAAATTGGGGTGGTAAAAGACCACACATCCTCTGTGTAGAGTGCACAGGAAGTGGGCTGGGGTGGGAAATGCCTGAAAGAAATTTTCCCTCCCCTGGTTCGAACTTATACATCCCTCATTGGGCAATTCCAGGAGATGGGTGGGGTGAAGGCAGGGTTGAGGTCGAGAAGCGTAATGCTCATTTTTCTTGGAGAGAAGGCGATCAAGAGACAATACCTGTTCCCAAGATCAAGCGATTTGGTTGCGGGGTTGTTGAGATCCATAAAGATCGGACACAAACCCAATGCCAGCCGAACATCAAATTGTGTGTGTCGGACGGCAACATGATATGATCCGGACGGAATACCGATTTCAGGCGGACAACATTGCAGTGTACAATCGGACATAAAGTCATTGTTCAAAGGACGATAAGATAATGTAGGGAGGACAGGAAATGTTGAGAGCAGGACACGATTCCTTTCTCCCACGGGTATTATCGCCAAGACTGGCGGACATGAATACATTGCTCAGGACATAAATGTGATATCCGCGGACATTAATAGTACACGCAAAAAAAGTTTCAACCGCAGTTGAACACATTAGGTAAATTGATCTTCGTGCTCCGGCAAGTACATCTGAACTTGGGCCGAAGGCGTGGTGTGCCACAATCACTTGTGCAGTTTCAATCAATCACAGTGGGATCCGTGCAAAAATCATTTAACTGGCAGATAAATGACATCACTGCGTTCGGAGGCCGGCGTGCAACACCACAGATATGAGTTTTACTGATGAGAACCAACCATACCTGCAGCTGAGGCCGCTTTCTCAGTCAAAGTAAACTTAGAGCGAAAATGGTTCAATTAGCTGCGAGGCATTAAAGCTTCGTGCGGAGGCCGGCGTGCAACACCGCGAGTATTAGTTTCACTGATGCAAAATATATCTGCAGTGAAGGCTGCGAAGCGGCCCTCCAAGGACTCGTACTGCCAGGCGGAGCAGTGGCCCCAAAGCCTAGTAAGTACTGAACCCAAAATGAACCCTTCAGCCTTCAGCTCAATCATAATGCCTGGTCCGGCTTCCGCCGCCATTAAGACTAAGAGAGAGGCAGAATATAAGGTGAAGTTCAAGCTATCTTACGTGGTGAATGAGTTTGGTTGAGTTGGGAAAAGACACGAAGGGAGATCGCGAAAGTTTGAAGACGGCGACATGATTGCCGCAAGTCCGCCATCAAACTTCGTGACTGACGTTTTTATGTATGCCACGTCGCATCTCTCTAACCCACCATCCCGCTCCAGTGTTTGCCCAAAGGGCAAAGGCCTTGGTCAGCCAAAGGCTTTGGGAGGCCTTTGGGGATCTCGCCCGAAATTTTGGCCTTTGCCAAAGCCTTTGGCCATCACATCATTCTGATGCCAGTGAGTCATCTCAGTTTTCCTACGTGTTTTCTTCTCCTGCCCACCTTGCAGTGCCGGGATTTCAGACTTGAAACCGCCGTGTTTTGTTCACAGGGGAGTGAAACAGAATTGAAGCCCGCGAGAGGGCGAGCCTGCGATCACGGCTTCGCCGTGATGAGAGTACTGATATGCTGGGGGTCGTAGACGAAGGGCGGGGACCACGACGTTGGGGTTATGCACAACGTTTCATCGGATGACTCATCACGTGGATTTGTTCCCCTACCAAAACCGGTTGTTTACCGGCGCGTTTTGCGCCAAATAACGCGTGCTAGCAGGGGACGCAGCGGAATCCGTGAGGACTCAACGCATATTGTACAACCATGCTACCCCATCCCATAATGTATTCTTTTACCGCGTGTACACCAGCATTTTGTAGCACGGTATGTAGCAGCGTACATCATTATCCAAATCATTAACCCATACTTTACCCAATTCACACAAATCGGCTTTGTGGCCCGGTCAGAGGCTTAGAAGGAAGCTGAATTTACGCTTATGGGCCCTCTCCATTTAAGGTGGCACCAGCCCACATCCTGATGTGCAGGCGTACGGAGTGCAAGAATGGTGATTTGAATTCGGAGGAGGGAAGAATATTCAAGTACACTCAAGTTTTTTCGAAAACCCGAAGGCGGGCGCCGCCGCAGAGCGTGACCCGAAGGGTCGCGCGCGGCGTGGTTGCTGATGCGAAACCTGCTGCCGAGCGTCGGGTAGGACGGCGTGCTCTAAATAGCTCTATGTGGCTCCATGGCTCTATCGCGCGACCGCTCTACCGCTCTATACACCCCTACACACCTCTTGATACAGGGTACCTTGCTTCCTGTCTGTATCTCTACTAGGTTCTACATTTCAACACAACAGATCACGTCGCATCGCTCTTATCATGTGAATATCAGACGCGTTCAGGAAGTAGGTGCGAAAAAATGAATTTGAATGCACTATCTACAAACTACGCAGTAACGTTCTATAACGGGTAAAAGATCCCCAAGTCTTTGAAAGTTTTTCAATATTGTTTCAAACTTGAGCTGAATTGTGGTTGAGGTTTCGAGTTCTTGCAAGCGGACGGCAGCCAGATCAGAAGACTTGAGGGCTTGAAGGGATTTGAGGGACTTGTGTTAATTTGAGGGACTTGGCGTCACTTGCGATGATTGAGGGACTTGAGATGATTGAGGGTATTGCGAGGATTGAGGGACTTAGCGAAGGGAGGGAAAAGGCGACGGCGCAGAGAAAATGGCCGCCTTTTATAACCGTTGGCAGGCCCCCGCAGTCGGCTGTGCATTACAGGAATTCCATGTGGGCCCATTGGCTACCTGGAGCAATATAGAAAGAGAACACTACATAGAGGCCAAAATTAAATATAGAGTCAATGTCTCTATGGTGTCCTACAGAGAGCTGTCGGCTCTATCGGGTGCTATTGAGAGATCAGCCATCTATGAGGACCAATGAAAATGCGGGTGAAGGCCTGATTTTGTTTTGGCGGACTGTTTTGCTGAAGAAATGTCAGGATTGACACAGGCCTAGAGCCCAAATTTTCGCCAAAATGTCAGGAATTTTGCAATAGGCCTATTTTCCGTCCAAATGGTCGCGCTTTCAAGCAAAATCGGCGCCGCTCAACCACTCATCTGAAATTTTTTTCTGGCCGATGCGGTCATGTCAGGATTCGCACCAGGCCATCGCGCCCGGGACCTTGATTTTGTCAGGGTTCCGACCAGGCCTGGAGGTCAAAATCCCGGAAATCTGTCAGGATTTGCATCAGGCATTTGGGTGTATTTTCATTGGTCCTCATCTATGCCGTGGATCCGGCCTCTATAAAAACCGATTTGCAGATGAAAACCCGAGGCCTGTGGAGCCTTGTCACGGGTATTTCAGCGTACAACCACATACTACGTGGGACCACAGGCGATGCACTCAATGACCGTGACGTGAGGATCGAGCTTGAAAATGCCGGGATCGGGGTTTGTGCGGATAGAGTGTTTGCTGTAATTAGTGGCTGGCAGAATCCCACGTGGCGTGGAGAAGACCAGGTGGCCCCATGACCATGTGGACCATGTGGGTATTCTCCTCGAAGATGGGCACGTCACATCGGCTCGTTTTCTTTTCCCCTTTCCCCTCTGGCACCAGGACTATTGCGCGTGCTTGTAAGACGCGGCTCCCTGCACCGCGTCAAAACCCGCCATGTCCGAAGCAACGTTGAACAACTGAGGGAGAGGGGTCCCCTTCCAAAGCCGGTCCCCGCTTATCTTCCGATGACCGGCTCTCCCCTCACCGTGGACAAGGAGCTCTACGCCAAGATCCGGTCCGCGCCGCGCGTCCTCGTCGAAGACTTCCGTCTTGAAATCCGCTCTGGCAGGGCGTGGACGGCGCCGGCCGGATCCATCGTCCAGATCAGCACGCCCGAAGGGCCGCAAGTTGGTGTGTACATCAGGAAAAAGCCCAATGTCTATCCGGGTCTATGGGTGTCTATCCGGTCTATGGAAGACTAGTCCAGTCTATAAAGACCAAATAGACAGCGATAGACGCGGATAGTACAGAGGCAGTTTCAGATGTATCTCCTCCCAAACAAACCCCCTTCTACCCCCTATCTGTCTAGCCGTCCCACACATAGCTCACCAAGCCTCTAGGCGACCTCAACCTTTGGAACGCGCACAACCCCACGGAGCGCTTCTGGGCCGCCCGCACGCGCCAGCTGCACGCCACGCACGTATCAACTTACGACCGCCTCTGGTCGACCCTCCCACACCTCATCAGCCTTTTCACAGATTTCTTGGCACAGGAATGCCCTTGAATGTGCTTTTCCACCTGAACCCAATATTTTTGGCAAAAAAAGTTACTCCAATTTGCATGAAAACAACAGTGCATTTGGCAAAAAAAAACTTTTTTTTTACTTGTGCGGGATTCGAACCTGGCTTGATTGCTTGTAACTTGCGCACTTGATTACCCAATTCAAGCAAGATCAAGGACATTCAAGTGAGTTCAAGAAATCTGTAGAAAGTCTGATGCTGCGGCCGCTGGCAACCATCCTTGCCGACTCGCTAGCGTGGTACGGCGCCGACGCGCACGGCGGCCGCGTGCACGACCTGCTGGGCACGCGGTGCGACCCGTACGTCAATACATTGCTGAGCGGCGAGGCGTACGATTTCCACTGCCACTCGAACCTCGTGCGCGCCGTGTTGCCGTTCGGGCTCGCCGAGGCGGACGTCCACGACGTGCTCAACCTGTTTCAGGTCACGGGGCTGAATGACGAGGGAAGGTACTGCATGAGCCGGTGTCCGGCGCGGGAGGGGGACTACATCGAGATGCTGGCCGAGGTGGATCTCTTACTGGCGCTGAGTGAGTTTTCTATGGTTGTGATGGGCTGGTAGTCTGTCGCTGACTGTTTGTTGTGTCGTAGGCACATGTCCCGGCGGTGACTTGTCCCTCTGGGGCTTCGGTGCCGACAGCGAGAGGGAGATGGTCCAGTGCTGCCGCCCACTGAACATCAAGGTATTCAGGCTTGAAGACGAGTCGCTGCTGCGGAAATGGGGTTGGAAGATGCCGGAGCCGGCACCGTATAGGGGCTTGCACGGGATGACTGTGCCCCAGGGGGAGGCCAGATCGTGATGTACGGCGGAGGACGTTGGTAGGTAGGTAGGTAGGTATTGGAACTTCAGACTCATAGCGCTTAAGATGTATAATCATCGGATTCCTCGAGCTTCACCGCCTTTCACTGCTTGCGATTCGATCCTCCGATTCGATACAAATCCCTCGGTATGTTGGAAACCGGGACTCCACGGCTTGTAACCACGCCATGGCTATCTCAGGATGTGCCACCGACATCTCTCAAGCGGAAAATCCGGTCATATTCTTAAGAAACCGATTGTATTATATCCTGTTGGTTTGGCGATTTCAACGTCAGTCAACACGATTCCGGCGGCTGCAATCGACCGCAATGCTCAACTCAACACTTAGCACTGGTGCAATATGGTTCAATCTCCCACTTCTTAGCAGATAAATAACCAGTCCAGTCTCCGCGATCTCACCGAATGGCGGAAAACCAACCAGAATCAATAACAGTTGAAGATTTATTGACAACAGCAGAAGTGCGAGTTGCAAGAGGAGGGGGAACGTCTGCAGCACCACCCCGAACTTCCACTTGTGCAGACCGTCGAGCTTGCGTTACCGCTCGATCCCACGCTCCTCAACAGTACTAGTTCCTCAACTACCAGCAGCTTGGTAATACATGAGCCACTGCGTCCCAAGGACTGCAACAGATGCCGGCAAGGCTGTGAATAAGCCGATGTAAAGTAGGCTCTGGGCCATACCGGCCTATCGAGCAGCTAGATACAAAATCGCAGACATGACCTGGCCTAGTAATGTTTGATGGGACAGAGTACTAGATTGTCAGAAAACTCTGAGCGCGGGCGTTTCCGGCAGAAACATCAAGATGGCGAACTTGTCGACTTCAAGTACTAAGTACAGCAGAAAGGGCTATAGCATCAGAGGAACATGCAAGGTGTTACGATGCGCTTTGGCACCGCAGCTGCCAGAAGCCTGCCTCTGCTCCTAACTTCATCATTCTACAGTCGATGCGGTATCACCCGGTTTTTCTGACCTTCGATGTGAAGCAGCGACTGGGCACAAATGGCACCCCCATCTAATCATACCACTGCTCCCTACGTTCGACACCAAAATCCATTCCACCGCCAACGGATCATTCTCCCCCAGAATCTGCGGATTTACGTCTACAGCAATCTTGCGACTAGACCAAATCAAATTTCTGTCCGCCCCCCACGTCTTCATCTCCCTTCTCAAGCGACTCTGCATCGGTTTTATGATCGCGCCGACTGCATAAAATTGTAACGAATATTCAAAGCTCGCTATTACTGAATGACGGCTTTGGCTTCCAGCGTCCCCTTGGATCACATTCTGTTCCCATTTGAATCTCGCCGATTCCCCCGCGGTGCATGCGCAACTACCTGTATCCGCCGGCAGGCATCTCGGTTCCACTCCAGTTCCATCAGGGAACCCACCCCTCGTAATTGTGTGCTATTCTTGCAGAAAATTGTTTGAATTGCTGGAGTGACCGAAATTGTGACAAATCATGTTGTCCCCAAAAATAATTGCAGAAAAGTTGCAGAAAAGTTGCAGTAAATTGCAGCAAGGTTCGCACACCTTTGCTTGAATTATCACTCCCGTTTGGCTCCATTCCTCACTGAGAAACACAAAATAGAGCACGAAAACAACTGGAATTGCACGGAGAAGCTACTGAATACATAGCACATATCCTACATGACGATGACCTGCTTACCCTACCTCTCGTGACCCACCGTTTCGCGCACTCACATAACCATGGCGAATCTGTAGTCAGGAATTAACCTAGGGAACTTAGATGGAGATAACTGAAGCGCACCTTTTCATTGAAGACTGCCGGTGCGTTTGGCATGGGAAACAAACTTGGTTTGTGTCAATGCATACTAATGATCGTGCTTAGCAAAACAAGCAGGCGGATACATGGGAAACAATGATACTTGTGAGTAGGGAACGAGTCCGGAAAGGAGGAACAACATTGATGAAGGCGGAACCCTTGGCAAAGAATGAGTGTTAGCAATCAAACATAGCGGCGACGGTGTTTCTCCCCGCAACAAGATTGACACCGTTTACGGATTAATGGAATGCTGTCAGATTTATAAGGCCTTGGCAGTAACGAGTGAAATAGAGGGAGACATACCTCTGACTTGACTCGCAATTGCAGCCCTGCGTGCCTGTCAAAACCGACCATCAGTGTGCCAAGTGTGCAAGGAAGAAGAGTGGGGACACACCAGGGAACAAAAGCTGAGTTACATAGGGAGAGAAGATTTCAGTCAGCACGAGAAAGTTGGCATAGACAGCGGACATACCAGAATATTGAGTTTGTGCGCTGGTGCGGATCCGCGGGAGGGATGCGCTGGGCAGGTATGCGAGGCCGACGTCGGTGTGAATTGAGACAGCGAAAATGGGGCCGGATGGTCGGAATGTGGACAAATGGGCTATGTGGGGCCCCGGAGAATGTATTACAAAGCCAGGGGAGGGAATGGTGAGGGATAACAAGGCAGGCGGAGGGAGAGAAGATGGAAGAAAAGGAAGAAAGGTTTTGTATGGTGTTATGCCAGCATCAAAACGAACCATCTTCCACGCTCACGTGTAGGTCGCGTTGATCCGACGGACTTTAGGGTCGGCCTCAGTTAACCTTGTCAAGTTCTGAAGTTCTACCGAACTCCGCCAGCGCACCCAATTTACCATCTTCCCTGCATACTCATACAGTCAAACCTGTCTATTTTACTGTCAGTCCCCATATTTTGGTACTGGAACGGTCTCCTACTCAATGACCCCTTACCTTACAAGTCCAAATATTACAATTGACTGCAGAACAACTACGCAAGGCTGGAAGTCAAAATCAAGTGAGGTGTGTGTTTACTCACAAAGTACCTTCTGAGTTGCTGAAAAGTTGCTCAAAATTTCTGGCCTGCTTGTTTTTTCCACAACAATTGTGGGAATGTTAACCAAAGTTGCCGAAAAATGCAAAAGTTTCCGAAAGTTTTGTGGTTACAAAAAAAAATTGTACAATAATTGCAAAGAATTACAAGGGAGGTTTTTCCTGATGTCCGAGCCAAACCGTTCTCGTTTCGGCCCGCCATTACATCCTGTTGCTCCGGGGTGAAGTCTTCTCTCGGGCTCCAATGCTACATCACCAAAAGCGGGAGAAGTATGTAGAGGTATACATACCCCATAATCCACTGAAATCACTACAAACCCCTATAATCTTGGCGAAGTCTCATCTACCATTGCAAACAACCTACGTTTTTCACAAACCCTATAATCTTGGTGAGGGTTTACCAAGGTTTGTAGTGATTTATAGTAAATTACAACCCTAGGGCACCCATGTCCCCCTCCCCTTCCTTCCCAGTACTCTTAAATGACAGAATAGGTCATAAAGGCAATGGTATTGACACCAATTCTAGACTACAACAGGTAAAAATGGGTGAAGTCGAGGACATCGCCAACCCCCCCGAGTCGGAACTGCGATGGTGCGCCAAGGCAATAACGCTCGACATCTGTGAGGTAAGACGGGGTTTAACCAACAGGATATGTCTGCCACGCGGTGTTCAGCCGGAGCGCGGTTTTGATTTTCGAGAGAAGCACGATGAAATTAAGGTCGCCCAGTAGTACTTGATGAATTGGCGAGATCGGAAGCATCGAAACTTGAGTGATGAGACGGGATAACGAATTTTGTCCTTTGAGGAACTAAAGGTTTATCCAGCGTGCGACGATTGACAGCAAGACGTTGACGATGCAGACGGGAATTATCAGGATTGATGATTGAGGACCACAACAATGAGGAAAGGTCTCGTGATCAAAAGGACGCGACGCGAGGAGGCAAGCAGGTGCAAACATACACGAGTTTCAATCGATTTAATCGCTTTTAAATAAATTAAAGTCTGAAAAATGGGTTTCGGAACGATGGAAGAAGATCTCGCAGGGTTCTTATTACCCGGATCCGCGGTTCTGCTGTTGGACAATAGAGACTTGAATAAATTGGTGGGCGAGTTGATTTCGTTGAACCGGAGTTTTAGGACCCAGAAATGTTTTCTTTTCAGTGCAAGATATTCAATGAGACAGTTTCAAGGTTCGGGAAAATGATGGGAAGTGATGGCACAACCCAGGCGGTGTAATCTGTCTGTTAGTTTAATTCACAAAGAGGAACAGAGGGTGTCTTTTATATGTTATTACCTAGCGACTGTTTGTGCTCCGTATATGCACAGGCCAAAATTTTGATACAACCCAGACATGTTCTCAAATGCTCTCAGTCTGTGTGCTTAATGTCAAATATCACCTAAATAGGCCAAAGATGACAATTGAACGGAAGGGATGAGAGTTTCATGATATTTTCATGAAGGATAATTAAGTAGGCCCCATGCCACCCTCAATAAATGTCACGTGAAATTACTGTATCAGGGTAGAGCCAGAAAAGTGATTGTAAGTGGCTGGTAAGCGCCGGGCACAAGCAGGGTGTATCTCAAAGGCATGCAGAAGGATTGTTGTTGAGAATTGCAGCTAGAAAATCAACCGCTTCCATTCATGGCTTAAAATTCTCGCGCATGTGGTACAGCTTACTGTTGTCTCACCGTACTGCAATCTGGGTTTAAAATTTGTGGGGCAAGACAAGAACAGAGATCTTAAATCACGAGTCCCTGAACACGGTATTTCTATCATGGAAGTCTGGGGTACCCTTGGACCTGAAGCCAAAATCACTTTTTTTGTGGGCATTGGTCGAGATTTCCTTATACGGACGTTAGTGTTGAGTTCCGAATTTGGACATGCCACCAAAAATTCCAAGTCAAAAGAGGGACCTGAGTGGACCTGAGTGTTAGTGATTTCTACAGAGGTTTCAGAAAGAAAAAAATAAGACTAAAAAATCTTGCAACAAAATTTTTCACCAAGTCCAGACTTCCTTTTTGGGGCATTGGCGGTGAGTTACCGGATTTGGACATCAAATTAGACTGTGAGTGCATGGGTTTATAACATGTTTAGGCCGCTTGCAACTTATCCAGGCATGCTTACAACCCAACTGTATGCACTTTTCAGCCTGTATAACTTGTGAGCAAATATTTGTATAATTGTTAATACTTACCCCTCATCTTAGTTATTTACCCATAGAACCCCACCTACTTTACATAGATTCCTGCTGCATAGCGCTTGGGCCAGGTACGGCTTGTACAGAACTATGAATGAAATATTTGAAAAAATGTAGTTAGAAAGACTAGGATGGGAAGTCCATGCGTAGGTTTGGGCCGCCCATGCGTAGTAGGTTTAGGAGGCCCAAGTTAGATTTGGGCTGCCCATGCACAGGTATGGGAGGCCCATACGTAGGTTTGGGCTGCCCATGTGCAGGTTTGGGCCGCCCATGCGGTAGGTTTGGGAGGCCCATGTGTAGGCTTGGGAGGCCCATGCGTAGGTTTGGGCCGCCCATGGGTAGTAGGTTTGGGAGGCCCAAGGTAGATTTGGGCTGCCCATGTGCAGGCATGGGAGGCCCATACGTAGGCATGCTAAATCTGGGCTGCCCATGCGGTAGGTTTGGGAGGCCCATGCATAGATCTTTTGACAAAGTATGTAGCCAATAATAGAGTAATCTTGACTCGACAACGACTTGGTGTGAATTCTCTGATGATTTTATGGTAGGTAGGTGAGAATATGTGAAATCGGTACATTTTTTTGAAAAGCAATCATGTCAACCATTTTACAGGAACAGCAGGTGACAGTATGTGAAATTGGTAAATTTTTGTAAAAAAAAAAAAACAACAGCCATTTTTTTGGGCAAGGGTAGGCAAAGGTATGGCTAATTGGTACATTTTTCAAAAAGCAGCCATTTTGCAGCAAGGGTATGTGAAACTAGCGACCATTCCACAGCAAGGGCCAGATGTGCTATCTGCAGCTAGATTGCCCGAATTCGGCTGTAATACGGCCCCCAAAACCCATTTTTCCGGCCGCTGCACAGCGCTGTATGCACACAGCAGCTACTGTGCTGCAGGTATGTGGGCAGGAGCCTACCTGGGTAGTGCTAAATCACTCGAATTTGGCAGCAATATCGCCCAAAAACCCATTTTTTCGGCCGCTGCACGCACCCGTACCAGCTGGGGGGCCCATCCTAGGACCCCGAAGGACCGCGTGACACGTGACAGTCATGGGCCCGCAACGTCCCTGGCAAGGTCCTGTTTGGGAGGCCCAACCCGCAAAAAAAGCCCCGCCGGTGGGCCCCCCAACATGACTGCCCCTGGGGAGCCCTATCAGTTTCGGGCCCTCTAGGGCTATTTATTCCCCTTGGGCTAAACAACCCTAGGCGGTTCACTTTTGGGTTGCCAAAAGTGCACTTACAGTGCATTTGCACCTCCTAAAGTCATTCCCTCATGATTTCTTTCCACTCTTAGGATCCGTGCGAGGGCCCGCGAAGACCCCGAGAAAAGGCAGGAGCAGGCCCAGCGCAAGAGGCAGCACGATGCTACTTACCGCGCTAAGCGAGCGTTTGTCTGAATCTGTTCGCCAGGCCTCCTGACCTTTGCTGCCCAGGCACGCACAGTCGCTCCGTATCAACATGACAGGCAAGGACCCAGGCACATGGTTTCGTGTGCCTTAAATGCACATTCCTCGCACATGCTCTGTAGATGGAGTGGACAAAGAAAACAAATATTGGTTCCCTTTGTTTCCTTTGTTCGCTTTATCTCTGGCTCATGTGCAACAAAGGTGCATTTAAGGCACACAAAAATTGTGTGCCTGGATCTTTGCCCCCCGTGTAAGCAGCAGCTGAGGCCTTTTGACAAGTACTGGTTGGCATATAGCACCCATCCCCCTGCTATTGAGACTCGTGATTACGAGCAGGAGCACCAATGGTGTGAGGAGGATCGCTGGGCCGCTGCTATGCCTGCCCATTTGCGCGGAGGAAGGGATAGGAGGCCAAGTTAATTCTGAAAAGGTAGAGACATAAGAAAAGAGTCAATGAATATGTCCTTGCTTTGTCCTTGTCCCTCCCTCACGTTTAATGAGCATATCTGTCCCCTTTCCTGTTTTGTTTTTGTCCCCTCACCACAGTTAATCAACACATTTCATCTGAAGTTGATTTGTGTCCCGCTGGGCCATCCCCTCACCACACATCGGCTGGTTTGTGTCCCGCTCCACGGGTTCGTGTCCCCTCAAATCCCCCTTATGCAGCGCACGTGATCGCGAGTTCGTTTGGATAACTTTGATTCCCACTACCTCTCCTCTGCCCCACCATGTCCTCAGGCTGCCCTGTGCCCAAAGCCGTCTTTTGTTACCCCCTCTTCACGCCGATATTGGCTGGCGCCCTGAACAGAGCGAAGGGTTTTGGCTGGTCACCAACCCTCGCTGCTGTGACCCTGGCCCCGGGCTGTACACCAGTTGGTGCGTGCGCGATGCACCCACAACCACGGGCACGCGTTCACTGACCACTTCCAGGGAATCTTTTCGTTTTGCATGTGTAGGTGTCGAAGGCTGCGGTGGAACCTTCTATTCCACCGAACAAGCGTCGTGGCCAGCCTGGCACGAGCGATGTCGCGCGGGGGAACACAACCAACCCACCCCTCGACCGCGCAACACCGTAAAAATCGAGCCGATCGCCTTCACCTTACCTCCCACCCACAACCTCCACTTTGCGGTCCGCGGCAGTGAGGTCATGTACAACGGTTTGGAAATTTAACACGGAAAAGCAGGCAATTTCCCAGCAGCAGCGCCTGGAGGAGCAGCAGCAGCGTCCTGTGGCATGCCCCCCCCCACCTTGCATCAAGATGCATCCCGCAACCGCCTCGCAGCGATCCAAGTTGCTCAAACGTCTGCCACTGCGCCGCCGACCATGCAGTCGCCCTGCGGACAGGCTACCCGCCGTGCGGCGATCCAAATCGCTCAAGGGCCGGCAGCCCTTCAAGTCGCTGAAAAGCCGGCGGCCCTCTAAGTTACTCAAACGTCGGCGCCCCTCCAAGTTGCTCGAGCATCGGTGCCCACCTCGCCGTCGATGCCCAAACGCACACAGGGCTCAGGGTCCCGTTTGGCAGCCATTCAGTGTAGGTCTGCCAACTACACACACCACTGCATGCCACTCACAATAATGCGACCACCAGCAATAAAAATGCCACCAACGAGCAGAGGTGCGTCTGTTAAAGACAGCAGAGGAAATTCCATGCTAATTTAATTCATATCTAAGAACATGGCTAAAGTCAAAGCGCACCTCTTCACCGCCGAGGAACTGAGCAGTACTACCGCCGCACCGAGCTCACCACCGCCAGCAAAGCGCACGCGCGCAGCTGCCGCTGCCAGTGGCTCACGAGGCAGAGGCCGAGCTACACGAGCCGCGGCCCCTGCGCAACCACCCAAAACGTCCGAGGGCGACCGATCCAAAACTCCACCCCCGGTGCGGGCCCAGAAGACTGCCTCTAATCCCCACACCACGCGCCCCACTGTCTGAGTGTTGCCGATGTCCGGTCCGGTCCGGGTTTTTGCCAAAAAATCCGAACCCCCGAACCTGACCGACCCCGAACCCGGGTTCGGTTCATACAGGGTTCGGTTCAGGTTCAGAACGGGTTCGAACCTGAACGAACCTGTAATTTTTATGGAGTTACCGTTGGGGTGTAAAAATATTGTGAAAAGGTGTACTCACTTGTTGAATGCATGGTAGGTACTCGGAACACAGACATGCCCGGTTCCGCCAGTTCAAAGTGAGTCTTCTTTGCCCTAATTGGCAGCGGAAATTATATTCAGTGCCATCCGGGCGCTTCGGGGACATGAATATGAGCCGTATCCAGTGCAGCACCCACATATTTCAACACTAACATTCTTTGCCAGGTGTGGAGTGAAGTTGGGTGAGTTTGGGACTGAAAATCGGTCAAAAATATTGCTAAATACACCCTCAAAACCTTGAGGTTCGAACCGGTTCGCACATGTCCGAACAGGTTCGGGAAAATCCAACATTGGCCGAACCCCGAACCTCAACTGAGGTTCGGTTCGGGTTCGGTTCGGGTTCAGAATCGGTTCTGAACCCGACACCGGCAACACTACACTGTCATCACCCTTGCGGGAGGGGCCTGGGGGGAGAGGCACCACGCGAACAATTGTCCGCAGATTTTTGGGAGGAGCAAGCAGAGGATGCAGCTAGGTGCCGCGCAGAAGGCGAGCATAAAATTGAAGAAGCAGTTGCGGGCGAAATCGAAGGAGGATTTAAATCTTGCAGTGAGCGAATACCAGGTGACAGCGATGGAGGCGACCAAAGAGCTCGCGCAAAAATATGGTAAATCAGCTGATGAAATCTCAAAGGCGCTACATAGCATGGCGACCCTCAAGCACCAGTGCGGCAACAGCTTGCAGAACACCAAGGTGTGGCGATATGCGCAGGAACTCAATGCAGGTGAGTCGGGGGACTTCAGACGGACTGGACCAAGGGGGTACCGGCATTCTAAAAAAATATATAGGGCCGTTTTTCTTTTTCCGACTCGACCGCTGGACTAACTAACTAACATAACGTTCCCACGCACCATATAGGGCAATTTGTTACGTGTTCAAGTTGCCGGTGAGCTGGAAAATCAATGCAGACCATCCATATTGAGATCTTTTCAATGTATGATACCAATTGCAGTATTCAACCCTCCAAAACAACCTCCTAAGACAAGTTTTGATTTTCCGAGAATTATCATCTCTCTTACCATATATGGACTTCAACTCAGGGAACAGGTGCAGAGGAGGAACCAGGGCAGTTTGAAGGCATACAACACTGAGAGACTAAAATAAACTACCCCAGGGCTGGTCAAACACCGTTTCCTGACCAAAAAGTGGTGGCTGAATATTTCTTTTTCCGGCCTAGCGGCCGGACTAACTAACCGGCCCTTAGTCGCCGGTTTGAATGCCGGTACCCCCTTGGACTGGACTGGATGCTACAGACTGCCCCGAGGGTTCCAAATACAAGGTGCACGCCCTTGCAGCGATGCTCAAGCACTCCACCCGGTTCGACGATCTGACCAAGTCCCAGACCGCCACCCTCATGTCCGAGTTTGAGGCCGCCAAAGCGCAGAGGAAGAAGGTGGTGCAACCGTGCCCGAGCCACGCGGCGGCGGCACACGAGGTAACCACCTGGGAAAACAGAATAGACAGCGAGGTGTGTCCGAGGCAATTCGCTGGCACTGTGATACTAATCATGCCCAGATTGCCGCCCTTTGGGAGCGCACCGGCGCTCTTGCGCTCCTGGTCATCGGGCGCTCGGACGTGGCCAACACACTGAAGCTGGGAATATACGGGGTGCCCGATGCCCTCGACTACTTCACGCAGGTCATGCACTGCACGCCGAACCAGTTCTGCCTCAAATTCGACCACTATGGAGTCAATCGCGTGGCCGTCGGGCTCGAGGTGGGGTACGCCACGCTGAGGAAGGAAACCACGGCGATGATAACAGATCACCTAGGTGCGTGAACAAGCAGTTTTACGTGGTGCTCACTAACTAACTCCTCAAACAGAGTCAAAAATTTCGAAAAAAGTCCATATGAAGTACAACAACTATGACTCGATGCTGACTGAGTACGCCCACACCTTCCCCAGCCTCCGCCCGCGACTCCGCTGACAAAACTTTAGGTACGGGTACGAGTTGATCGGTTCGCCGCAGGACATTCCCTTCCAGGCCCCCAGCAATCTGGCGACCGTCGACAAGCTACGCCCTCTGCGCGATGCTCTGGTCGCTGATACATTCCGGTGGGAGCCCATGTTGGACGCGCACAGGGCGGAGCACGCTGCTAAAGTCGCCGCTGGTGCCGCCGGCACAGTAAAGAAGAAGAAGGAGCGGTCGGACAAAGGCAAGACGCGGGACGAGGCAGCGGCGCTGCGGGAGAAGCGAAAGCTCGACGATGGGGATGGGGAGGATGGGGGGAAGAAGAAGAGAGCCAAGCACACGGATCTCTCGGGCTACACTGAGGAGGAGAGCGCTGCCCACGTACGCGAGCGCGAGGCCAGAAAGAAGCGCCAGCAGCGGGTGAGGAAGCGGGGCGTGGAGTATGTCTCCGCTGACGGTGGTGGGCCAGCGAGGAAGCGCAAGAAGGCTGAGGAGGGTGGCGGCGGCGATGAGGGTGGCGACAGCGAGAGCGGCGGTGAGGGCGAGGAAGCACCCGTGAAGAAGAAGGCCAAACTCCCGGGGCGTGGGCGTGGGTGCGGCATCGTGAGTCGTGCGACAATCAGCCACTCGGATGCCGAGTATGCTCCGGCGAAGGAGAAGGGCAAGGCCAAGCCTGCAGCCCAGGAGGAGGAGGACGAAGAATCCTCTGACCCGGATGTCCCCCGCAGCACCCTCCCCCATCAGCAAAAAATGCCTTGACTACGTAGTGCTACGACGTCTCAGTAGACAGGGTAGCCTGGTAGGCAAGTCCCCCCTTATAAGGCTCCTGGTAGCTCCCCGCCAAAGGCTGGTAGCCCCTGATAGCATTGGCGGTGCAGCTCAGTAGCCGCCTGGTAGCCCTTAGTAGTTGTGGCTTACGAACTCAGTAGTTGTTCATATCTCACAATAGCTCACAATATTCAACTGTAGTCCGGTTCAATTGCAGGTGGGGGTAAAATTGGTGCAGGAAATATAATGCATTCAAGTTAAACTACAGTAAATGCACGCGCTCGCGCCGGCGGCGAATGCCCGCCGCCGCACGTTGGAAGTGCCCGCCGCAGCGCATATGGGGTAGGTCGGGCGCAGTGCAAACATAGTGCACTCGAGTGAGGCATGCGCACGTGCGGTGTAGGGGACAACTTGCGCGGTGACAGGCCGGCGGGCTTGCGCCGCCGGGCATGACGTGCTTGTGGGCTGCGGGGCAACGGAGGCATTGGGTGCGGGGACGAAAACGCGGTCCTATATGATGCAGCGGCGTAAGGCGCGGAGAAAACATAAGAGAGGGAAAAAAAGTTAATATATTGAGCACGCACACTGTATATCTTGAAGTCTCCGCGAAATGTAGTTGCGGGCTCTGGGCGGGAGTCGGACTTGGATGGTTTTATTTGCAGAGTATTGAGGTACTTGGAGGTTTGCAGGGCCGAAGTGAATTTCGGGTGCTGACGTAACGGGATTGAGGCGACAACACTTGGCATTGAGATGCTGGTGGTGGGTGCGACGCGAACTTAAAGCACTTGAAATGAATACAAAGGCTTGCTGAATTGAGAGCTTTGAAGCCTTGAGTGTCTTGAGAAAATCTTGAAGCCGTGCACGACGCCAGGGGTAAGACTCGACGAGGTACCAAAACGGGGAGAAAGAGAATGTGTGAAGTGGAGGGCTCGGAGGGCACTGTGAGGAGTTTGGTTGTGCTGCATGGAGGTGGATTTGCTTGGGAGGAGGTGCTGAGACTCGAAGAAGGAGAAAGAGAGGAGGGGAGATGGGGGAAAGGAAGAGAAAGGGCGCCACGACATCAACCAACACGTGTCTCTGAATCAGACTCTGATCACGGATCGATGACGGAATCTGACACGTGCTGGCGGAATTTCAATGACTTGTGCCTTTTCCACAATTTTGTCGCTAAACGATAATCTTAAGGAAAACAAGTTAAAGGACCTTTATCAGCAGAATGCGCAAGCCCCGCGTGGATTGAGCTCGCAAAAATCTCTTGAGCTGTTCTAATCATCATTCCTAGGGGACTCGGCTATCTGCCGCTACCGATCGGGTACGCAGCGGCTCCTGCGGGCTACTGATCCGTGGCTGTTCGGCTACTGGCGCTACCAACGGCTACTGCGCTCACTCGAACGACTACCATGACTACGAGCTGCTGATATTCTTGGCCTGCAGCTACCAAACAAAACACTGTTTGCTGATGCCTTCTCAGCGCAGCCCAGCAAGAAGCACCAGGTTGTGTTGACCGCCACTAGGGACGCCCGCAAGAAGGTCAAGGCTGCCAGGCCGCTCGACGCGAAGCGCAAGACGCTTGAGCAGAAGATGGCGGCCCGCCGTCCCCATGGCTCCCCGCACAAAAGCCCCACCCATCCCGCTCTGCGTCCCTTTCCCCGTCCCGCTCCGCGTCCCTTTCCCCATCCCGCTCCCCGTCCCATTCGCCGGGAACCGGTTGCCTGGACGAGTCAGCTGCCCAAAACTCTGACCCAGGTCCACGGTACCGCCACCGATGACGAAATAGAGGATGATCCCGATGCCAACCTGCCTGAGAAAATCTAGGGTGTGGAGGCGAGGGAAACCTGGGTCTTGTTTGCTGTGCTGGGCGCGTTTTTTTTCCGTCATTTTCATTTACTCCTTCGTACCGCATGCATTCTGTCGCGCTATCTCGAGTCCCCGTTCTGTACATCATATATTTGCTATCCCGAGTACCCGTACACGTAGGCTACTCTACTCGTGCACCCCCCTTACACCACACTCAATGAAATATACGGCTGTGTCGACTCAACCTCTCAGATGTGTGATGAAGCTTAGGAGTAAAGGTTCATAACTTGCACGTGGTGCATTGTTGAGCTGGCGCAGTTGATTTCGTCGCTGGTGGTTCAAATTCTTGGAGATCCAATGGCCCTGTGTTCGAACCCTGTTATTGGATGCTTTTTACTGATATTTACTCAAATCATGTTTAATCACTCTTCGAGGACGAGTCGAACGGGCTTCCGCTGATGGAGAGCCAACCAACCTCGGTGTTCGGGAAAGAACAGACTAGCGGGGGGTCCACAGGCGAGGGAAGGGTGTCATTGAGACAGGCCCCGATGTAATCCTTCGATGACTGAGTCGTGCGGAGCGGCCGGAAGTCGTCGGTGCTGAAGCAATACACACTGCGTTCCAGGGGGACCTATGCTGAGTCAATAAAGGTGAATGTAGGTGTATGTAGGTCAGCGTAGTCGGCTACAATAGGTCAGCGTAGGTCACCTACGTCCACCTCGACAGTGATCAGTAAAGGTGGATGTAGCTCAGCGTAGGTGTACACAACTCACCTGAACTGGATATACTTAGGTCGGTGTAGGTGCCTACACCCACCTTCATTGACCTCAGGCAAGGACTACAGTGATTTGCCCAACTCAAACATGGCCCCAAGTTCAATGGTAACAAAAAAAATCTCACTGATCTGTTGTTGGTTATATATTTTGGACTTGAAAATCGGGACCATTTGTTGTCGATACTAGTACTGGACTGTTGTTGGAGGTGATAATTGGTCTCAGTATAGGTCACTACGTGGACCTACATTCACCTACACTCACCTTAGCTGACCTTGACTGACCTACATTGACCTACATAGACCTACATCGACCTAAGCAGATTGTATGTAGGTGGGTCTCAGTGTAGGTCCATGTAGGCCCCTAAACTCAGGCTGAGGCTAGGAGGTCCTGGAACGCAGTGACACTATGTCGGATTCCGATACGGCCATGAGAAAGACCGAGGCGCCGGTGAGGACGCTGAGTTCGTATCCCTGCTGGCAGTTAGGCACCGACGAATAAAAGCAGAAGGATGTTGCCTTTTTTAATAGGCCTGGAATAGGAATATGAGACCAGAATAATTGTATTGGGCAAGAACACCACTCTCTAGCTTTCATTCTGGAGAAAGTCTTTTTGCGTTTCAATTTATCCTGAATGAACTCCATCTTTAACTTTCGACGGCCCAGCATCTTCCTGGTCTCGGGCTTGCCGTCGTCGTCGTGGTCGTTGCCGTCGTCGTCGCCGCTGCGGGCGGCCGCATCGCAATCTGCCATGAACCCGTCTTCGCCAACAACTTGGTTTACCGCGGCCTCATTTTGCCCTGGTGCGCCGGAATGCATTTCGAGGGTGCGTTGGCGTTTATGCATGGACAGATCTGTCGTTTGTAAGGAGTAACCCTCGGACGAACAGGCAAGAGAGTGAACCGTGGAGGAATGTCTTGGGGAGGCAAGTCCTGATATACAGAAAGAAGCTGTATGCGTGCGAATACAAGCGCTACGCCGTAGCTGTAAACAGTGGGAGCAGAGGGCTAGAGTCGGTCATAAATCAAAGAAGTAGATACGAAAGGGGATGAGAAGCGCCGGCATCTCCGTACACTCGTCACCAGTCTGCTTGTCAGAAGATAACAATGTGGCGAGCACTTTGCCGGCGCAGCAGTGCAAACGCCACAGTCCTCTGGCTCATTTCTGAAAATTCTGAAGAGACAGAACTCATGATCGAAATAGAGGGAATTGAAATAGCCTTTATCTTTATGATGTTCAAAACCGCCCAGAATTGAGCTCAGAACAACTGAGAAGGAAAATTTTCAAACTCGGCGCGCGGCCCATGCATAGCACACAAGAAATACCAGCCTGCCTGCGGCAACGTGCTTGCCACATTGTTGCTTTCTCGCAAGCAGACTATTGATGGTCTATCACAACATATGACGGCGCTCCGCTTCGCAACGAGGCGCAATAAAAAATCATGCGTGTGGAATGTAGTATAGCATACCAAGATTGAGAAAAATGCAGTATAAGATAATCGCGGGAAAAAATAGCAGATGAAGAATAGAGCCTTTTGTATGAGGAAAACTGGGACGTTTCCACGCTACAGGGCCTTCGACAGCGCAAAGGACCTGTCGCAGTGCTGGTGCAGCTTCCTTACTTTGGCAATCTTGAGTTAGGTTGAGTATCTTCTACAGCCTGCAGTGGCTGCGCAGTTTGACACGGAATTCAACATCGGAGAAATTTCGGGTGACGCACACAGCAGTATGGCACAGCGGGAAGTTGATGGGAAATGCTGTAAAGTTTCGACCAGAGAGGAGAGGCAGTAAAATGGAGAAGCCTTGAAGGAGATAGAGCCGAAGACATCCAAACGCAAGCCGTAGAGAATTCAAGTTACTTTATAAAATTATGCATGTCTGTCTGAAGCCTTCCTTTTTATCCATCTGTTCTCTCACTCCGCTGATGGCACCGCGTAACTCAACCGCTTATTTTCAGCTCAACAGCTTTATTTCAGGTTTCAACAGCTCTCATGCCTCTTCGAGATATCACCCCTTCAGCCGAAGTGGTGAGTCGCGAAGCGCCCCACCGCTCTTGTATCTCCCTCTTTATAAAATTACCTGTGTCCGTCTGTCTGAAGCTTTTACAACTCCGTTGACGACATCACACCTTACTCCGGCACCACTGCCCAACAGATAACCCGGCTTCCTGATACCGAGAATGCCGATGTTTACCGTGCAGTTCCGATATCGGCGACTTAACAGCTTTATTTTCAGCTCAACAGCTTTCATGCTTCTTCGAGATCGATATCACCGTTGGAACCGAAGTGGTGGGGCGCGAAGCGCCCCGCCGCGCTCTTGTACGAATAATCTTCGCTCCGTTGCAAAAAGATCAAAAGTTACAACCGTTTAAACCACACGGTTTACAAACCATTTGCCAGTGGATATCCAGGCAAACTAATTGAAACCAAAAACGGTTTACAGCCATTTGCAGAACTTAGGGCGTGGGCTGTTTTTTTTTTTCCCCCGCTTTTCAATGATAATCATTATTGTGAGCTCAGTTCTTGTCAGTTTGCCTTGTAAATATGCTCATTGTGTTTGCAATGCAAATGCGGAGGGCACCACGGTCCCCGTTTTCCCTGATGCGATCATAATTGCCTTATTGGGAAAATATCGGCCTTTTTGTACAGAACTTGTCGCATACTCTGTGTTATGGTCAGATTGACCTATAAATTTGAGACAACACACTTCTGAGTATTACGAAGGGCTAGAGATACCGGTATTTTGAATGTGTGCTTTATTTCACCGGTAATCTGCATTCTCATGGTGAGAGATATCTGAATACCTTGTATATGAGAAATAGATGTGATATATAAAATACCGGTATCTCTAGCCCTTCGTAATACTCACAAGTGTGTTGTCTCAAATTTATAGGTCAATCTGCCCATAACACAGAGTATGCGACAAGTTCTGTACAAAAAGGCCGATATTTTCCCAATAAGGCAATTATGATCGCATCAGGAAAAACGGGGACCGTGGTGCCCTCCGCATTTGCATCAGTCCGCGCCCTAAGTTCTGCAAATGGCTGTAATGTTTTTCTTGACGAGCTCACAGGGGTCACAAGTCGACCAGTGAATCGTCAAATTACTGATACTGTCAATGAGTAAAAACAGCCAATGAACAGGCGATAAGCGCGTGTTTAGGCTCAACAGCTCTTGTGCCGCATATGGCCATCCGACCACTGCCTTTGCCCTTCCCTCTTCGCTGTCCTCCGCGCTCTGTTCAGACACAATCTATGCCCTCCCAAACCGCCCTCAGACTCGCGAAATGTACGACCACCGCGATTGCACTGCGTACATCATGCGAGACGGTGCCAGCCCTGACAGCGTATCAGCCGCTCGCGGCATCCGCAGTCAAAGTCTGCATAGCGGCGTCCTCCGTGCGTCTCCCCACTTCGAATCTCACTCCGGACGAATAGCCCTGATATTGAATAACAAGGTGAAGCGCAATAATGCTAGCAAGCTTGCGATCTACGCTGCGGGGAAGACGGCTGCTCTCGCTAGCGCAATTAAGCCCCAAATTACGCATGAGTTACTGGAGGCATTCCAGAGGTACGTCTCAACTATATTCTTGACAAAAGAACTGTCACTGATATTCTGACACAGAACTCTGGGTGAAATGCAGCGGCATATCGAGACTATGCCAGAGAACTCCAACCGTGTTTCGGACTACCGATTCAACAAAGAATCTGGGCGGCTGAAACGCGAGCTCGACACGCAGCTGAAGGTCCTGGTACGTTTCGCAGTTCCACCCGGATATCCCCGAATCCTCATCACATTTGCCAACTGCAGTTGCGCAACGTCTCCGCTGTGACTCCATCACAGAGCGATAGTGCCTTGGAACTCGTGGCTCTTGGCGCTCGTGTCTCGGCGGCGCTGTTCGACCTGAATGTGCTGGACTTTCTGAAGCCGGTGATAGGGACAGTCGCCCTGATCTGCGAGACGGTAAAGGTGATTATTTAAATCTCAATCTGCGTACGGGAGTATGTGTCTTCATGGTGATCGAGCACAGACCGTCAAAACCAATCACGCGTCCGCGCTCAAACTCGTGCAGCGGGTGAACACCGTAATGGAATGCGTTTTTGAACGCGCATCGCGCACCGAGGGTGTGAACGAACACGCTTTGCGTACGCTGCATAAGTGAGTTTCACTGCACCATACACAATAGCGAGTGGCAAAAAGCTCAGACAATTTCATAATCGTTTTAGTGCACTCGAAGACATCCTGTCCCACCTCGCATCGCTCCAGAAACGCCGCAGAGCGTCCGTCTGGTTACTCGCCAATCAGGAGAAGGAGCGTGTGGCGCAGCTGAGCGGCGCGCTCAATGATGCGCTGGCGTTGTTTTCTGTGCGTCTTTACCAACTTCTAGAATCCACGTTTCATTCAGATGTATTGTATTCGCAGACATCAACTATCCTTGTGACGGCCTCCAACACCGCCCAACTCACAACCCTTCTGTCGGCGGTTCGGCGCTTGGACGGTGACGTAGGGGGTCAACTGACGGTTTGTTCATCTCATTCCTAGAATTTGAATCCGGGCTGACGTGCCTGCTGCGCAAGGCGATCCACGCTGATTTAACAAAGCTATCTGAAGAGCGTCTCAGGCTACCAAAAGCGCTCGATGGTGAGTTTGCAACGACAGGTTTTCCGGCCCGAATTAATAGTTGTCAGGCTATGTTTATCCATTCCCGTCCGCGGTTTTTTTTTTTAGATCTTCATTGTAAAATATAGAGATTACCTTTTCGGGGAGAATACCACTGCTTTGACGTGTGACTGGGGAAGAACCTTCAATCAACCTGATTGACAACTCGATCAGAATGCGAATTTGTGGCACTTATAAGGGTTGATGGTAGGTAGGTAGGTAGGATTACATGGCCCGACGAAAAGAGTGCGAGCAACTCGACGCGGCTATCAACACATCAGGATACGGCAGAGAGGTCGGATTCGCGTCGGTCGATGGACGAAGAGCTGTGTCAATAGTGAACTGTTGAGCAGGACGGGCTTGTGCCATTAGGGTGTTTCACACATCACTTTTTGGGGCCCAACTTGGGCCCAACTTGACTCCCAACTTCGACCGCAACTTGGCCAAGTTGGACTCGAAGTTGGGTCGAGATGTGACTCCGAAGTTGCCAACTTCGGCACTCGTTCACCAAAGATGCCATCAAAATGCCATCAGCCCCGCGAGGAGATCGCAACTTGACAAGTTGCGATCTCGAAGTTGGATGTCAGATCGTGGGGTTGAGCACGATCTGACATCCAACTTCGAAATCGGCCCAACTTGGGGCTCCCAACTTCGTCAAGTTGGACATCGAGTTGGGACCCAAGTTGGGCCCCAAATAGTGATGTGTGAAACACCCTATTGAATGCGGTCTAACTTATACTCAAGGGGGTTCGAGTCCGTGAAAAAACCCACTTAGGCCGTATTTTTTCAAAAATGACCATCCGGCAGACCCACCCTCCCTCCTCCTTCCTAATAAGGTAATGATCTCCCACTATCTACATCAAACTCCGCTCGGTAAAGGCCGGCCCCCACGAAAACATTCCGGTTTTAACAAAGTTTCAACCAACCTTATTTCCATGGAGGAGATAATACGCAGAGTGGGTTATCTGAACCTCGTTAAGCAGCAAATCTGTGCACAATGGCAGGTTTTTTCGAAGTTTAAACCTTTCTTGAACCTGTTTCAGACAAATCCACCACATGGAACACCACACAAGTCTTGTAACGAGTGGATTAAACTATTTTCAAAGTTAATAAGTGATTCTTGGACCTTCCAACCCATTTTGAGCCCATTTGCTGAGATGTGCAAACTTTTTTTTTTCAGCCTGGCGGCCGACCCACCCTCCCTGCCTCCGGTCCCGGCTTAACCGGCGCATCCGCACTCCGAGAGTTGTAAAGATTGGTTACACCTGCGGGTTGCTCGTTCGATTCGAGCCAGAGCCATTCAGCGGTTGGAACGTTTTCTTTCTTCTTCTTCTTTTTAAAAAAAATTGGGGTGCGTGGATTTTGGCTACGGCTAGTTCTTGGGCGCGGTAGTGATGAAAGCCTAGAGCAACCGCCTTGTAAGAGAGCCAAACTGGATGGCCTCAGGGAGGATTCAGCTTGAAGTTCGCGTCGTCGAAGCGCAGGAAGGCCGAAGGCGATTTTACTTGACACTCGGAGAATGTATGCTGTACTGAAGACATAGGAACAGATCGCAGACCGAGGTGAGTACAGTCAGCCCGGGCGCAGCAGCCAGAGCATAGGAACCAGCACGAGGGCCACACGAGGCCGAGGCGGTTTCAGTCGTACTTATACCGTCGGTGAAGCCCCGATGATAAACAGCACCAACAGGAGTAGCCGCCGGCAGCCAGGAATAGGGACCGGTATGTTGGAATAACAAGCCGCCATCATCACTGATGGATTTGTGATCCGCCCCGGTCTACTTTACTCAGCCTGAGGTTCAGTTACTCAGCCCGATGCATAGACTCTTAGCTTGTAGAAAGTTCTAGTACATATATTGTAGAGTATATAAGCCCCTTGTAAATTGCCTAGTAATACAGTTCATCTTCTCTTCTGTCTCTCGGATTGCACTGAGATCAGAGATTCTTACACGGTATTTCAAACACCCGAAGACACCCAAGTTTGACCGAGAAGCGCTGCAATCAAACAGCTTGACCTATATCCAGAAGACTCGGATCCGTGTCGATGGCCCAGGAGATGTGTTGGCCAAGCACGGTTGCCCGCAGTAAGGAGATATTAGGCCATGTATAAGATCCCGTCGCGATCCGGAAATAGTAGCCGCCGTTTCGAGTATATGTTGACACCAAAAGATAGAAGGAAAAGAACTCAAGAGTCAAGAAGCATGCCGGGGCCAGAACGAAACAAATAGCACGTTTAGAGGACTTTATCAATCGACGAGGTTGTCCCATATCCAGAGAGGTCGGATCTGCGCTGATGAACGAAGAGCTGTGTTGGCCCAATGGCCGAGCGCGACTTGCTGAATCACGGGCCGAGATCCGAGTAGATATGACGTTCACTTTGTACATTAATGTTCGCGCGCGATTTTTCGCTTTCGCGCACAACTTTGGCAGCTTTTCCTTGTATATCTGAAAGCGAAGTTTTTCATAACTGTGAAATCACTGCTTTCATCTCATACAGTACGCTCAGTGCCTCACAGAATAGATTTCACCTCCTTTACGCTTTTGGCAGCACTACACCTGCACGTGCATCGCAACCCCAATCTAGTAATTATGTATATTCAGCATCACCGAAAAGCTTTTCTAATCTGGGGCAAGTTTCAGTCCAACAGTTGGTCTGTCCAGAGGTAAAATGGTGGTTAGGAGGAAGACCACCTTTGGTGGCTGACACATTCGCAGGCCGACTGAATACTGATGGGCTCTTCGGTCAAGTTTGAGTACTAGTAAATGCTCCGACAAAAACAAATAATTCCTAAGATCAATGCACAAATCAACATAAATGGGAAAGAGATACCTCACTCTCTATCTACACTCACACATTGTAATTCTGTACAACTGCAGGTCCTGTACTAATTACACCTTCCCAAAGCGAGATTTGGCCCTGTGTACGCGCTGGCTCGCGTGCGGAGATCAGCACACGTGTATGATACCCGTTACCGGCATATATCGGCTTCTCGACGGCATCTCAAAAAGGCGCGCGAAAAACCCAAAGTTGCGCGCGAACATTAATGTACAAAGTGAAAGTCATAAGTAGACGTCCCAGCCAAACATGCACACGCCACGCTTTCTGCTCTCATCCATTACCGGAGTGAAAGAGTCGCGCCTGGCTGCGATCCGTGAGTCGAATCCCCCTGCCTTCTTTTCTACCGTATACTTTTCTATAATTCACGCTGTTTCTCTTCAACCTAATAGCCCGTCTGTGGGGTGGCATCGCTGACGATCCGTCTAGATTCTAGAATCTCTCGAATTGAATCGGGAATCGGAATGTCAGCGCCGTCTTCGAAATCCCGCTCGTCCACTCGCTCCAGCGCCCAGGCCGGCGTGCCCTCTTCCTCCTCAAACTCCACTCCCAACCTCGCCGCCAAATTCACGCCGGCATCCTCCTTCGGCACGACCACCCTTAAGATCGTGCCCGAGGTTCAAAGAAAAGAATGGAAAGAATGAATGTTCACCGCTCAAGTTGAGGTAAACAGTAACCATATTAGGTTTGCTTAAGCAATGGGCATCTGACTGTAAAACAGTGTTTAAAATTTGTTCTGTTTAAACGGACCGTGTGGCGCTGTTCCAGCCAAAAACAGGGTTAAACACGGTTTAATCAAAACAGTGATTGTGTTCAACACAAACAGGTTTCTGTTTAAAGCAGTTTACAGCTCTTTGCATAAGTAATGGCACTACCCCTATTTTTAGAAGAAAGAGCATTTTGAACCCTACCGGGTTTTCAGCTCATTACTCCCTCATTCATCAATGGATTGATGTAATTCTGGGGAGGTTGGAGAGCGGGGAAGGCGGGCCTTCCATTCATATCCATTTCCAGCTCTAACTCCCCCAAGCTGGTGAGCCTCAAATTCATACCTTTTGATTCAACCACAACTTGTTAATTGAATAACTTCATTGTTTTTCATTCAATTTCCTCAATTCCAGCCATGATGGACCCTGTGAATGGAGTCAATTGTCCTAGATAGTGCAGATTGTGTGAGATTTACACTGCACTTGGGTTAGATCCTGTTCAACAGAAAATTCCGAACGGAGTGGGAACCTCGGTTGTGTCGGCACAAAACCATTATGTCTTGTTCACGAAATCTTGGCTGTGCTTCCCCCTTCAATATGAACCCGGTTTTATGCGAATCGAATCGGAAATGAGAGAGTATTGGGGTTTTCAATGTGGGATTGGCACCACCAAGGCTGATTTTTGGCCTAGCTGAAAACTTTGAATTAAAGGGCAAGACTCATAGCAATTGGAAGCCCGCCTTACCCGCTCTCCAATCCACCCAAAATTATGTCAATCTGTTGAAAAACGAGGGAGTAATGAGCTCAAAACCCGGTAGGGGTCAAAATGCTCTTTCTTCTAAAAATAGGGGTAGTGCCATTACTTATGCAAAGAGCTGTAATCCTTGAAGAAGCATTGGATGGACAGTGTAGTACTGGTAATCCTGGTGTAGACACGGAGTTCTCCTGCTGGGTTTATTACCGTGTCGTTCTGCGGCGCAGATGGTGGCCTGACGATCGAGGATCCCCGGCTTAAATTATGTGCGAGGCGGGCTCAAGATAGGCAGGAATGAGCTGTTTTCCGCGGAATAATGTGCCTCTTCACCGGTCATTGGTACAGAAATAATAGGGTATGTACTGACCTCGGGATTCGAACCTGGGCAAAGGAAACTGAAAATCGAAGCGTGCCCGTCCCGCGTACCCTAGAAGGAGGTGTCCCAATTGCATCTCCTTCAACCACTGTTCAATCAGGAATTGAACTGTGTTCAATCAAACATTGCTACAACTGGACACTCTCATGTGTGCAATCCACCTTCAGTCTGTTCAATTACTCGGAACTAAAAGGGTAATTGTGATGGCTCGAGCGAGGTAACCCACCCCTCCGTTTCACAGCCAAAATCATCACGTGTTCGGGTAACCAGGAGGCAACCTCGGGGTCACCACGCCTTTGGTATATGGTGATATTAGTACTCAGTCAAGCTGCTATGCTCAAATTCCACCGTCCATATTCTCAGTAGGACTGTCAAAGATCTCGACAATTCAAGTATTTACTACACTTATGCAAACAATATTAATAATGATCACGATGCGCGAATGCCGCGCACCGCTCTCAAATCCGTAGAGTACTTTCGAACCAGCTCATTCACCTTCTCCGCGGGAGGGCCAGCCACCAAAATCTGCGGAATCGTGTCTTTCCCCGCATAGGTGCGAATGTCGCGATGGACGGCGCCGAGGTTCGCCTCCTTGTAATTCTCCAATGCCTCATTGATATCCTTCTCCGTGAGGGGCCGCGCTGCGCGCGCGATTGTGATGTGAAAGAGTTGGTCCATCACGAGCGATAGGTCAACGATGTAGCCTATGAAGCAGTGCAGCGTCTCCGGCCTACAAGGTTCAAATCAGCTGGCTTCCCTAGAAATATGGCCTATACGACAGCCCCCTCTGTCGTAGATATCATTTACCTCGCAAAGAGTTGCCGTCAGCTGTAAAATTATACCGAGTCTGCGGATTTGATTAGTTCGTAAAGGAGAACCAATGTGCCGATGGACAATCTGCGAAACCGCTTTGCTCAAAACATCATTCCGAACAACAGATAAAGTTTCCAGACCGACATTGTATGCACAAGCCCTTCAAACCCACGCAAATCTTTGCGGGCAGCCTGCAGTCCAACCGAGTCTGTGGGTTCGACCCAATCGTAAGGTACAAGAAAGGTGCGTATGATCGATTCAACCAAACACAATAGCACTGTTAATGATTTCGAAAAACGTATCAGAAGCTTGAGTGATCATACCCACTCGAACGGCTCAAACAGTAGGGTTCTTGCTTAAAACGGTAAGAAAATCACCCAACTTGGAATATTTTCCGTACAGTGCGTACTATTTTTCTGAAGCATAGAATCGGTCAAGAAGGGTCGGTATGACTCCCCTGAGTCGCCTATACACTATCGGTACCCAGCCCTGGGCCTGGGCGAGTCAAACCGGTGATTTCCCACCAATTTTCTCAATACCGACTCGGCCGCTGCCCCAATCCCCTTCCCGAAACGGAGTTTTAGCATCGGGGCACTGTTCTCTACCTGGTCTGATGGCCCGCACTCGATGGTGAAGCCCCACGCCTTCACCGGGGTACACCGGAGCAAGACCCTTACATCGATGATTCTGCCCACTTGATTTCTGGACCCCCCGATTCCACTTATATTCGTTCTTTCAAAGTTATCCTCCGGCGACTCAAGTCCCGTTGTACGCAGGTTGGTTGAGGGATCTAATACCTTGCTACAGAGTCACATCGGGCACTTCCCCTCACCTCCCTCCCCAGCAGGCTACGGCCGCTTTTTTGATGCCTGGAGCGCCATGTTGACACCGGCGCGATATGCGCGAAACTCCGTGTGAAACCTGACTGATTCCAACTCAAACTTCGAGAAATAATTAGTGCCGCGCACAGCATCACTCATTGGACCGTCCCAGAGTGATTTCTGGACCTCACCATGTCCGTATGAGTTCCAGCGGCCATAAAAGCGCCTCTATAATCATCTAATAATGTCAGTTGTGTTTGTTTAACATTCACGAAACATATCTCACCATTTCTTGACTCGGATGAAGACAACGATCATCAGGTTCAAGCACAAACGGAGCAAGAGACAAACGGACCTGACTTGTGGCCTTCCTGACGTCTCAAACACCCAGCCCCTCCGCGCAGACCGCTCTAGAACAATAAAACTTACCCGGTCATCGTCTTCAATCTCCCCCTCCCCAGTTTGGAGGACGGGGGGCCCATTTTTCACTGTGTGCGTCGTCACGGCGGTAAACACAAGAGATATAAGATATCTTCTGACCTTGTTCGATAACGTTCTGCCCATAAAGGCTAACGTTCGCCGATAAATGAGCTCAGCGTTCGTGTTTGGGACAAGTTTGGAATCGATCGCGCAAACGTTATACATGGTCATTGTATGTGTCCAATATCCGCGCACTCCGCAAATGCGTAGATTGACGACCTCACAGTCCACCAGTGGTGTTCGTTCTATCCTTTTAAGTATGCGGGCTCCTCCGCTGTGAGTCAAGACTCGGACAATCCGGGCAAGTTGAAGATGGCGCGGTCGGGATCACGTCCAAAGGAAGTAAATTGAGGGGCCCAAGTACCCTTCTACGGCCGAATCACTACGGCTCTCATTGGCCCCGGCGCCAGTGACACAGATAGATCCCGTTGGAGACAGAGGAGTCGACCTAAGGAGGGTTCCGCCCGACGATCAAGAAAGAGCCGAAAATGATTAAACCCGGCGCGGACAAAGCCACGAACAGCGTAGAGGCACACCTCTCGAGCTGGGAGCAGGTAGGTGCTTGTAGCGGACGGAGGGACAGTCCACGGCCCAACGAGTCAATGCGGAATGTCAGCGTAAGGTTCAAGTTACAGCGAGGGTACGCGGCCCACTCCTTTAAAGGCAGACTTAAGACTCGTGAAACGAGTCACACGCCGTCAATGGCGTCGCCACACATAGCCTATTTTGACAACCAAGCGAGACAAGACACACGCAGGACAGCCAGAGGACCTCACGACTCCAAAACAAGTTCAGAGTCTCAAGCAGAAAACGCGGAACACGGAACGGGCTCAGAGCTCCGTGATCCGCGTCTTCCAGTCGCACGGAGGCTCCGTTTGACCCAAGAGATACCAGCATAGAAACACAGGGCAAATCCCACCAAGAACGCCCAGAGTAGAGCCGAAATTTGCCAGAAGCCGCCGTGTTCGTTGAACCAAGTCTCGTCAATTGATTAGTGGAGTAGGGCGTCGATTAAGAGGGAACGACGAGACCAGACGCTCGTCGCGCCGTGGAAGTGAAGACCAAGAGCTGCGTCGTTAACGCGCGATTCACCCACCACGAGGTGATTGATGGAAATGCAAACACAAATAACTCACCGTCGGCGCTCCCAGGAGCAGAATCGCGGGAGTGGTTGCAAGATTTGCACGTTTTCGAGCAACGGAAATTTACAGTCAAGAGGGCGTACGGCGTGATCATTGGATGGAATAAAATACTGAACATAAAGGGTAATAACTAAATCCCCAGTTCCCTGAAGCGCCCGCGCGGGGATGTCCGTCTTCAACACTCAGCCAAGAACAACGCTACGGGACGGAGTGAATGTAATCAATGCCTACGGGCAAAGATTGTAAGTGGGACGGGACATGGTAAACAGCCGAGTGGCAACGAAGAGGCATCCAGGGAACAGCGAAACTCAAGGACACAATTTCCCCAGTTTTCGAAGCAGGGAACCGCGGCAAACCCACCGTCCAACGAACGACGTGCGGAATTTGACGGGGGGAATGTAGATGAGACGAATACGGAGGGCTTGCGCGGGCGGACCTTATCGAAATCAGTTAGTGTGACACACGAAAACACGACACTGACTCGGAGCGAATTCGCGGACTTCAGACAAAGAGGGCATGGAGCTCCGCGCGCGCAAGGCGGCACATCCACTCCACACACCAGACTCGCGCGCCCGAGAATGAACGCGGTGTGAAAAGGAGGTAGGAGAGAGTGAGAGGTCAGCGGCACAGTGCGGTGGCAAGGGAAGCGTGGCGCACCGGGAATCCAACACCCCGATGGTGAAGACCGGAAAAAAACATAGCCTGCAAGACCAAGTCAAGTTATCCGAAGCACCAGTTTAAAACGAGGCAGGCAGACGCACCCGAGACAGTTGTGTAGCTATGTTACAGTCACCTTGAAGTCTCCCGAGGCGGAGCCACAGATGAGACAATATGCGCCATGGTCGTCAAGCGCAGCACAACTTTATGATAAAGAAGTTCCCCGGGGGGCTTGTCATAGAGCAAACTGAGATTAAACCAGCGTAAGAAGACCAGAGATCTGCGGGGTTGCGCGACTTCAACTTGGGGCAAGAGGCGAAAATCCTATGTCGAGTGTCAGCGATGCAAGATTAAAAGCGTGACTTTCGCGCACGGGAAGTGCTGAATGGAAAGAAGGAGGGGTTAATCGCGGCAACGCGCGACGACCCGCACTTTTCGGTTCGTCCAGTACAGTAACGGTACCCACCGGTGCTCAGTACTCCGTCTCAATACCAAATGCGCGGTTCAGGGACACGCTCGGTGAAGGAAGGGCCTATTTCCGCGTAAACGTCAGCGTGGAAATTGGATACGTTGCAATAAAACCAACTTGCCTGAAAGCAATCCCCCACCGGCGTCCGAGGGTAGGCAAAATTAGAGGGTCAGCGTCGCTTGCGGTGCAGTGTTCGGGTCAGCAAAGGGTACACCGACTCGTGCAAACAATAATCAGATGAGAGCCCGGTCTCGAGCGCACAGCGCGCCCCCAGCAGAACAGGGAGTACGTACTGCCGAGACCGCATTGGCTCCACAAGGAAAAAAGAAATGGAAGTAGGAGAAAAATGAGGCAAACTCACAGTACGGCGCCTCGAATGCGAAGTCCCATTGTGAGTTGTGGTAGGCGGCACCGTTGGCAGGGTACTGCAGACAGGCGTCAGCCGTCGCCGTGGACAAATTCACACTTGGTTAAAAAGAGGGTTAGCTGAGAAAGGGCAGACGAGTACGAGAAAAGAACGTACGGCGGGAGAAAGAAGATTATTGTTTCAGTATTAGTTGCTTCGAAGCGCGCCGCGGTCGCTCTCCTATGTGCTCCGGCGTTGGTTACCGGTATTGCCGAGGTATTGAGAGTAGGCCTGCGCGAGGCAGCGATTGGTACGTACCCTGGCTGTTGACAGGAAGGTTACAAGAGGAGAGGCTGGAGGGAAGGGATGTATCGGGATAAGGGAGGTCGCAGGGAAGAAATGGTGCGGGTGGGTGGGAGTAGGAAGCCGGCATGCGAACGCGCGGCGTGAATGCATAGTCGAGCACGCCGTGGACGCGTCGATTGACACGCCGTGGACCATGCTCGACTGGCGCAGCAGCGCGCGGCGGGGAAAGAGGACACAACGACGATATCAGAATTCAATATCATCGGCGCCGGAGGATGCGGTGCGTCGTCGAGCTGAATATCGACGGCGACGCGCCGGGAAGGAGGTGGGGAGAAGGAAACAGAAACGGGGAAAGGAGGAAGCAGGGGGGGAGGGGAAACGAAGGAACGCGCACCACATGTTCTCTCGCATGGAATACTATTTCCATCGGTATCTTTCAAAATCGCCCTGAATGCGGCGCAGGCTGGGGCAATAGGGGTAGACGAGACGAGAGAACGCGGCTGGCGGAAGCGGTGTAGTCGCCGGGGCGGACGTGGGTAGCGGGCGACGGTTGGCGGGGGCGCGCACATGTCGGCGGGTAGCGCGCGGATCGGAGGCTGCCGGTCGGGCGAAGAGGCGGTGGGCTGACGTCAATCCGAGTCGCAGGCTAGGGTTTGGGTGGGAGGAATAGAGCGGGAGGGGACGTTGAAGGCTGAAAGCGGCAGCGCGCGGGAGGGATTGGCCTTGCGCGCGTCTTGATGTCGGCGGCACATGGTTGAGCGTAATGGCGGCGGCGGCGGGACGTGTGAGACGCGAGGGTGGGCACTAGGCGCGGTGGCAGACTGCCAGCGGCAGCAACGGACGGGACAGACAGCCTCTAAGGAGGATTCTCGTCGTCCAGCGTATCTTGACGTCAGCGCCTGACGGCGGCGTTCGGGAGGGGCGGGCGGGCGGCGGGCGGTCTGAACGTGGGTTGTGAGATGAGCGGCAACGGAGGGGAGGCAGCGGAAGGGGGTCGGGGTCGGGGTCGTGGTGGTGGTGGTGGTGGTGTGGAAGAAGGCGGCAACGTGGTGATGACGGGCCGGGCGGACGGCAGTGCAATTGTCGGCAACGGCCGGGAGTCGCGTTGAAAGTTGAAAGTAAGGTACCAGCGTCGAAGAGTGAGGTACCAGAGTGAAAAGGTGAGGTACCAGCGCGGTAGGGCTGGATACCAGCGTTGAACGCGCTAAACAAAGTGAAGTACCAGCGCGGAAAAATGTTGAAGGGGTGAGGGTGCCACGGCACGAAGGGAAGGGTCGGGCCGATGACGGTTGGTACCCACTTAAAAGAAAAGAAGAGGTGGGTACCATGACGTCGCGCAATTAAAGAGGACGAGCTTGAGGAGTCAGAGGACGAGTTGAGGAAATTGCGATCAAAACCGCCCAACTCGCCCACGTGATCAGCCGCTCTGGGTGATTGCCGACAGAAAAGCGCGAATATCAGGCGCCTTATCGCGTCTATGGTGGTATGGAAGTTTGAGGACGCGTACAAATAGCATACGATTGACATACGAGAAGGAGGAATTGACGGGGGTCGAATTAATCGAATGCAGAGAGGAAGAGTCCAAATTTTGACAGGTTTTTGAGGGGGCCAGGAATTAATTCACCGGACAGTCAATAATGGTACGCATGAGGTGGGAAGTTGGGAGGAGGTGTACTTCACCAAGGTGAATCGATCTAGATTATCCGCTAAACCTGTAGCCGAGGGGCAAAGCAAGTTTTTTCAGGCACAAGATGGGTGGGAGTGTTGCAATTTTGGTGAGTACCAGGCAAAACACGGTGGGCATCTATACGTGGCACTGAGCAAGGTAAGGGTGTAATGTTGACCGTGTAGTATACGCGTGAGCACCGTAAAATGATCTAGCGATGGATGCCAAGTCTGGCTTTTTTCAGGGTACAGCAGGTACCAGTACTAAAGTATTGAAGCCTCTTATTTTCGGGCTAATAGCTCTAGGATTGCATGGTCTTCCTGGGTACATAGGTTGGTCCTTGTTGACGAAATCCCGTCCTGGTGCCGTCGTTGCAATACACAAAAGTTCCAGAGACCTTACTTCCAGATTGCCCTGACCTGGGATACTATGCATCTATCCGCTTGTTACATTATTTCCCCCGTCATGCGTGCGTTATGCATCCAATGACAAGTTCATCCGATTTATACTGCGGGTTCATTCTCGGTAGCCTGTATATATAAGACACGCTCGTCCAGTGATTCGGGAGTGGGAGCCTCTATTTTCGCGGCGAGTGGCGGGCGGGCCGCGCGAGGTTGGACTACGAAGCTGTTGACATCCTCAACGCTGCAACCAAGAGCCACGCGGACCGCAATCAATGTTGGGGCGATGCCCTGGATGCGCAAATATCCGATGAGTGGTCAATGCGGGGACGTGGATGTACTGACCACGATCTGAGCCAGGATGGCCCCCGTAAATGTCAATGACTGTCAACAAAGTGGTGAGTACTTTGCACCTTGGGAGCTAACCATCAGATCGCACCCCGGTTACGAACAGCCGGAGTCCAACAGCAATGAACGCGGTTCCACCGACGCAGTACAGGGCACCCGACTCCAAACTATTCAAGGCAGTTCTGGTTCGACCGTCTGATGCATAACAGCAAATTCGATACTTACATCATGGCACAGGCCGTATAATACGTCCCCACGGCTTTGCGTCCCATGACGACCCGCGCGGCGCGCGCGAGCGACCAGATTCGGCCTACTTTCACGAAGAATCAGGGCGACAAATGGCAGGGGGCAAAGACCAAACCAGTTAACCCCATCAAAACGACTGTGGTGAAAACGGAGACAGCAACGGATGCGATGAATAGATTTGTTTCGACGGTGACAAGTATGCGCAATGCTGATGCATCCCCAGAGTCAGTGAGAATTACCAGCATCACATTTGCGTAGCCGAGGCCTAGGAGCATCAATCTGCGTTTAGACAGAGAAGAACAGATGCTCAGCGCTCACCGGTAGTAACCAAAACCAAAAATGCGGGGAAGGCAATAACCGCGAGGCGACGGTTCCAGATACTGTAGCACCGGAAGATCTGTCGATTTATGAGAACAAGATAATGTCCGCGGAGGGTGTCCGAGACGGACAAAAATACTGTCCGCGATTACGCTTGACAATGCAGTGTGAGGTCACTGTAGTACACTTTTGCGAATCGGGGACGTACGTGCTCGTGACGTAAACCGTATTCGCCGCATCGCTGAGCGCGCTTAAAGCTTCGGCAAGCTGAACCTCAGACCCCGTGGTAAAGTCCCTGGTGAAGATGACGGTTGTCGCGAGTTGAAGGACACAATGTGCAGTAGCCAGAATGAACAATGTGATTGTCGAAATGTGGAGGAAACGGTGTGTTTTCGCCATATTGCGCGCACGAGACACGTGCATATAGAATGCAAACATGATAACATAGGCTCCTGGTAAGTGTTGGCTGCGAGAAAACGGTAGTTCAACATGGCTCACCGTAGAGAAACACTTCAGGCTATCATATGGCACCGAAAGATGTCAGTATGAGAAACTACAAGACATGGTGGGCCCACCGCCGTTAAAGCCCATAAGATTTGAATACTATCGATGACATCTAGAAAGTACGGGTCCACTGTCGCAGACATGGAAAAACGAAGGAAAAGCAAAGAAAAAACAGAAGGATGCAGATAAGAGTGGGGATGCAGGCTATATCATTGCATATATACGCACTCCGGTCGACAGACACAGCCTATTGGTGATTCGTGAAAGACCCGGTGGCGCAGACTTTGGAAGCAGATCTGTGAGAGAGGTCATCACCAAGACAGCGTGGTATCGTTGCAACGGACGTAGACGGCAATGCAACGAGCCGGCCCAGCATGGAGAAGACGTTGTTCAACAAGATCTCATGGTCGAGATGCGCAATAATAATGGATCACATTGCAGGGCCCCGTAGCTCCGGTGCACAGCCGTACCTGATATGTTTGGAAGACGCAGAGAATATCTGCGGGCTGTAATAAATATGGATCGGTGTTTTTTCGTCCCGTCGCCAGTAGATGCCCTGAGCTTCGTTGTGAGATAGCAGATAGAAAGGGGCAAGCGCCGCCTCACAGGTTCATCTACAAGCCCCAGAATGACTCAATTACTGAGCCATGGTTAGAAGTCTCAAGAATGGAACACTGGCAGTGAAAGCAATTGCGTCGATGGATCGAGAGCACTGCCTGCGAACGTGTCAAGAGATGAATGTCCTGTGGTGGTGATTCTGAAGCAAGGAGGAATCACGGCCCGAAGTCCGATCAGACACAACTTGAAAGATGGACACACACGTGCACCGCCTTTGCCTTCTTCCACCATCGCTCAGTTCCAACGCAATCCCTTCCACCGTATTCTCTAATCTACCTTGTTGACTGTCGGATGCTGGGCTCCCGTGGACGACTCATCGGTGCCGCAAATCGGCGCAAAATCCCTCGTACCGCAGTGTTCTTTGCCACCCCCGGGCCGCATCGTCGCTCTCATCATTGCCACCGGCTTCGTCCTTCTGGGCTGTAATCCATGCTGCATGTATTCTCAAACTTCAGCGCATCCCTTGCTTCACGTACCGGGCAAACAAGGAGCAGCAGCGACTAGAGGTTCTCTTGCGCGTGAACGCTTGCTTCGTCCTACTCGAGCGGCTCGGAAACAGCCGCGTTCGACGCCCTCATACACCTCTCCCTCGGGGCTCTCATATCTCCGTCGTACTCGCGTGCTTCTGCAGAGTAATCCAGGTACGCCTTCCTCTCCTTCCACACTCTCTACCTCCAATTCACCAACGGCGCACTAGACTTTTGTACCTTCCGTGATTCGATCTCCTCCGTGCGCGTTACCGCGCTAATCCTCCGGTCTAAACTCGTCGCTTGATTCAAATACTCGGGACCCACGCAGAAATTCTGATTCCTGCGCGAGGCCACATCGCTCACCCATATCGCTCCGAATTCCGCGTTGGGCTCGTCGTGGGGTTCTTCAGCATCGTCCACCAGCGCTAATCCTTGTTCGTTCCTCTCATCCTATCCTCTTTTCTTTTCCACTGATTCTTCGTTTCCCACCTCTAGACATCGGCACCACTTACTCAAAGACTACCTTCCTGTTGTCACCTGCTCCAGTTGGCTTAGGCTAATGTCGATTTTACCAGCATTTTCTTAAGCCGGCTTAAGTTGGCTTAAGCCTTGTATTATCAGCCAGGCAGGGTAAGCTACTGATATCTGGACATTCCCACCTAAGCCAACATTAGCCGCTTAAGCCCACTTAAGTGTGAGCGAGACTAAACCCCCTTAAGCCTGAGCGAGACTCAGCGCCGCTTAAGCCTTCTGCAAATTCTCTATCTAACCCTACCCGTCGCTTCCCTGTTGGATCAGGGGGTTCAAATCATGACATAGCATAAATCACAGCTGTGCACATCGACGGTTGCGCGCGACGGTTACTGTTGGTCAAGTAGGTAAGAAATCAACGCGCATCCGGGGGTGTAAAACCGAACACACCCTGGCTTAAGTATATTTGAGATCACTGTTTGTTCCAGCCACCGCCATCGCCTCTGTCGCCTGTATTCATCGCTGACTCCGTGCCTCAGATAAGCCAATCAAATTCAGTCTTTTTTTGGGGGGAAAGGGAATTACGACGGACCACAAGAACTCCTGCATGCCCCGTCATTGGCATCCCAAGACCGCCAGCATGCTAAGTGTCTATGGGTAGATTTCGTCATTATTCAGTCGAAGAAATGGAAAGGATAAGCTGAGAAGCGGCCGGTGGATAGGTTCGTCCGCACCGCCATCGAAAGAGAGTCAGAAGATAGCTCCGTCGTGGTCTGATCAGCGAGGATGCACATCTCGTCCTCGAACATCCGCATCCGCACAGGCGAAGCCTCATAACAACTATTGGGTGCACTGTGCGGAAGGAGTAGAATTCTGCTGCGCAAGACCAAAATTGCGACGGAGTCGCACAGTCAATGCAATGGCCGTGATGGCGAATGAAAATAATGCCTGGTCTACGGAAGACGCTGCAGCATAGAGTCACTGATGTAGATGGAAGCTACGCACCATTGGCCTTTTTACTGTGCCAGAGCTCGCCGGCGGATCTAGATGTGTTTCAAGGTAAAGATCTCAAGTGTAAGGAGCAGGATTGTCAGAGTTTTGGATCTTGCTGAGCAACCTGGTAAGCGTCGAGTACGGAGCTTCTGGGAGATAAGACTCAGTGGTGCAGAAAACGGAGTGGCAATAAAGTGGAGTCGAGTAGTCGAGTGGCACATGGCCTGCTGCCACCACGTACCGCGGTCCGTATAGAGCCCAAACCAACTGGGACATCAGGATTTGTCCGTATCGGCCGCAGATGGCATCCGCAATTCGTCGGTTTTGTGGATTGGTACATGAAGATTCATGGTTGCGGAAGAAAGGCAATGTGTGGCGGTGTTGATAATCAACGTGCTTTGTTCCGCCGTCACTGAAATGCCGTCACCTCGTCCTTTTCCAAGTTGCCGACTGCAAAACATCTTTGCGCAAGGCAAAGGAGCAGTATATAGCTCTCTTGCTTTGTCCGAGGCACAAATTGAATCACATTGCGTGAGCTCGACGCAGAACTTACTTCTCTTATGTGACACTTTTGATGAACAATGGCACCGTCCCGGACTCCCGGTAGATACATCGCGCTCAGAGTCTTAGACTTCGTTCTCAACACCTCCAATCGTGGCATGTAATCTCTTGTGTGCGAGTTCCTCTGCCTTCTTCAACTTGTGACCCTGATGCTCCTGAATAGGGCATCAAACCGTCCCGTAAAATTACGCGACGACGGGCCGTAAAAACGGTTACGCCCCCGTACCGTGTCGTCAATTTTGAGGTTCAAAAACGGCCGTTTTAATACGGCAATTTTACGGGTAAGTCCCCTTGCTTCATGCGGTCTCCTGGCTATTATCGGTGGGTTCCTACTCATCAAAGAGCCAGTTTTACGCTCACAAAGAATTAGTAAGAGCTCTAGCTGAGCATGGAAAGTTCAACATACGCCCGTAACGGGCGGTTACGGTACGGGTACGGGTCAAAAGTCCACGCCCCGTTTGGCCGAAAAAATTTACGGTTACGGGCGTATTTCTTACGCCCGTGGGCGTAAAACGGACGGTTTGATGCCCTACTTGTCATGTACTGATGATCGTTTACCTGAGCCGATTTTTACTCGCCCGATGGACGGGAGCCGTTGAGGTTGCGAAATTCAATTTCCAGGTAGTGTCAGTGAGCGATCTGAGGTGGGAAACAGGCGAGTGCGTAGAAAGTAACTTATGTAAACTAACTTTACTGAACTTGCCCCCCTTCGGCATTGGGGCACGGTGAAGGTGCCGCCCTTGTCGCGCACGTGCAGCCCCTTTATTTGTTACCGCCCTCTCCAACGATTGCCGCCCACACTCGTCAGTCTGTATTTTTTACTGTGTCTCCCCATAGTTCAGACGTTCCATGTTGTATTCAAATTCTCACCCTATGACTAGCAAGCATGAAAGTTAGAAAATTGAGTCCTACACAAGATTTTGCCTGAAGTAGAACCAGGACCATGCGGCCCTGACACCTTGACTTTTTACGCGAGCACTCCGAGTAATGCTTAGGTTTTTAGTTCACAGCAATGAACACCGTCAGATTCCGTAGCCCACAGAAAAGTCGTGAGGATGATCGCGTTATTCAGCAACTAATAAAGCCCCAGTAAGTAGCGGTGGTCCGCGCTCGCTCGACATGGAGCGAGTGAAATCTTCCGCTTGCGTATCGGTCGTTCGATTCGAGCTTGGGGCATATTGCGTCTCTGCTACGATTCTTTTCTTTTTGAGAACTATAATTAATATTTTCAGGGACGAGTAGAAGGGGCGCACTGTGAACGTCGTGAAATCTCTTTCTTTTTGTTTGAGTGTCGCAGAAGAGTTCAAAAGAGGTGCAGCAACGGAATCAGCAGAAAAGGGCTTGTTTTGAGATCTGAATCGTCGTGTTGCCGATGAAGCGTCAGGCAGCAACTCGAGTCGATGTGCGGAATCGTGGAGAGATCTTCGGAATCCAGGAAGCCAGTGTCATCTGGAATAAATATGAGTAACACAGAAAGGTAAACGCTATATGGCGCCATTCAGCAAGTACGAAAGCCCCAGTAGCGGTGGTCCGCGCTCGCTCGACATGAAAGGATACACGTAGGAATACTTGCGGGTTAATGGTTCGATTCGAGCCTAGACTGTCCCACGTGAAGCAAGTATTTTTTCATCGTAATTTGGTGTCTTCTGCAGTCTGCTAGATTATGGTGCACTCAACAATGACCCAGAGAAGAAGCACCGCATATAGCTGAGGACTTGTTGAGCTGGTAATATGATTCCACGACAAGTTAACACAGTTCCAGGGCTGAAGCAGTGCAGAGCATAGAGCATACCGGTGGGATTAAGCTGAGAGAGTCAATATAGTGCACAGGCGGGGCCGATTGAGCACAAGTTGCTGTACAAGCTATTGAAGTAATCTTGGGAATCCGAGGAGCAAGTTTCATCTGCAAGAGAACGCCGAGGACAGCGCTAGCACCTTATGAAGAGTATGCCGCATCTCAAGAAGCCTGGGAGCGGTGGTCCGCACCCGCGTTCTATAAGAAAGATCAAAGGCGATGTACATTTGCGGGGTGGCTCGTTCGATTCGAGTCTGGGCTGTACGGCCTTGTGCTTACCAATTTTTTGTTCCGCGCCTGGCAAACATCACCCCGTTGTCGACGAGGTGGATAGGGCCTGCAGCGCCGGCGAGTCACAGGGGACTTATGGAGCCAATTTGTGGCGCGAAGCCAGCGGCCTCATTTCTTTTTTTTACAGATTGCAGGTAGGTAACATCGCACGTTGACATGCCTTGTAGGTCCGGAAGCGTTCGCAAGGCGGGTTGTTGAACGGGATTGTGGTAGGTGAGAACACCCGGGCAGAACAACCAGAACGACCTCCAAATTCGCTTCGGCGGCTTGAAGTTCCCCATCCGAGTCGGTTGCCAGCGGTAGAAACAATTGTACTGGGGGACGGAGACCACGTAGCTGTTATCCAGGAGTAGTCTCCTCGACGCCAGAGAGTGTATAGTTCGCAGCAGATGCAGACTCAAAGGAGAATGAACCCAGAGAAGCGGAGCACCGCTCGGACAGAATTCTTTCTAAAAATGGCGGAGAGTTCTTCGAGATCATGAGTTGGAGTCGGCTGCAGGTGGTAAAAAAAATCAAGAGATGTATTGGATGCCACCACAGTCCAGAAGTTGTCCTCTGTTGTACCAGAACCCAAGTCGACGCGAGAACACAGCGAATTTGGGCGGATGGCAGAGAAGGACCGCCAGAAGACCGCCCGAACAAAATTTGTGAAAAGACCACCCATATTTCTTGTAGATTGTGCGGCTTGAAAAGTTCAACGGACGGAGATTCACTCGGCAAGATTTTCTGTGGTCGTGGTCAAGAGTGGAGGAGATCACGGCCCGTAACTCCGATTGGACGACGCTGTAGGCAAACACGAGCACACATGATGTCTTTTGCGCTCAACGCGTTTTCTTCATGCCACCCAAACACAAGGTCAATCGCGGCAGCAACACGTCCTCCGACGACTCGGCTGGCTCAGATTTCGGGGCCCGCCCTCGCAAGCAGGTTGCAAAAGGTGCCGGTAAAAAGGCTGCTGCAGCCGGACCGCGCTTGAAGAAGTCGACCAAACCAGAGTGGAACAGGGTGAGAACCTTCTTGACTGCCTTGTGCCAGTTCTTACGGGCATCTGCAGAATGGTTGGTACCACGACAACCTGGAAACTGAATTCGCGGCGAAATGCATCGAACGGTGGTGGTGAGTTCAGTTCAGGCATACTGTAGCGAGAATCGAAGCGCTTCGCTGACCCTTCCTTCCTTAGCCTCCTTCCGCCTTACAACACGTGTATCCCTGATGCACAATGGAAAGAATACTATCTGTATGTGCTGCTCTCTTAACTCGCTGTCTCCATTACCGATGCCGTCTAGAGAACGCAGGGCGTTAGACGAAATCAACACCAAGCACTCGGATAAGTCCAAGAAAATCGTCTCGGAGGAACTCGGGCAAGACACGTTCTCTATCCTGCGCGCGGCTTCCTCAAGCATCGCCGCGACCATCTACGGTGCCGCCCAACTCGACGAGGCGGACAAGACCCGCATTGCGCGCACGTTGCGCGGATCGTTGTACTTTACCGAGCTTTGGGGAAACGACGAGGAAGGGTGGGTCCACGCTTCTGCCTATGCCTTAATTCACGTAGCTGACCCCTCTTTATGTAGTGGTGGCAACAACCCCCGCACCGTCAACTCCAAAACGCGCCTCTACTCGCCCTCCGGACTCGGCACCTCCCTCGAACTGGTGTACAACTTTCACTGGCGCCAGTTCTGGGCAGGAGAGCGGTTTTCAGACTTTGGTGAGTGAGATCCTCTGTCTGTTCGCACCCCCGGCGGTCGGTCGGTTCACTGACTGACACGGCCACCAGTGGTCGGCCAGCGTGACATCGAAGAGTGCGACAGTGCAGATCCACGCAAGTGCACGGCCATCGTCAAGGACAGTCGCTCTCGTGAGAAACCCGGCGAGTTCAGCGTCAAAGTCTTCGACATGGTGCGCGCTCTGCTCTTAGGAATTAAATATTCCCAATGAGCCCAAACCAATTCTTTTCCAGAACAACGCAAAGATCAGAGGAACCACGGCACAGAAGCTCACCGATTTCGAGGACCAGTTCTTCGGGGTGTCGGGGTGGCTGTACGTCTCTCTCTATTTCATTTCATTTCATTTTCCTTTCCTTTCCTCCCCGCCTGATAAATGAGGCTCTCACACAACTCCCCGCTGAAATGGTACAACCTCCTGTGTGCTGCGGGCACGGTTCTGCACTACAAGGAGGAGAACCGGTCAACTATCACGCAGGCGGGGACCAAGTTCAAGTTTTTCCAAGGCGAAAGCGCAGGGCAGGAGCTGCGAAAGTCGGAGGATGACGTTTTCGCGCGGCTCGAGACGGAGAAGTTTGGTGCGCTTGGAGAGGATGAAGAAGTTTGTGTGCCGCAGAGGCTGCTGTTGCTTGCAAAGCAGCACTCGACCGACAAGTGACTTATTCATGTGCGTAGCGTTGGTACAAAATATACTAAGTGTAGTCTGAAGCCTAATATTTGCGGATTCGATTTTCTCTCAACCACAGTCAGATTGCTCATAACAGACCTTCTCAATGTATAGGTGTGGCACTTCCCCGTCATCCATCCTCTCCCTTACTTCCTCGACCTTCAGGTGCGGCTCCCGCACCACCTCCCTTTCCGCATGTTCGCGCTCCCTCTCCCTCATTCGAGAGGCACGCGGGAATTGCCGCCGTGACACAGACCTCTTCCCCGACTCCTCTCCATCAGCATAGCCACAACGATCAATCGCTTTTGGCTCAACAAACAGGAAACTTCAATTTCTCACCCCAGTTCTCCTTGAGTGGCTCCAGGATTCTGCCTACCCTCCCATTTTCATCCACTATGAGTCGCTATGGCAGCTCAGAATAATATTTTTGGTCCATTAAAGCTCCCAAATCCATAATTTATTAGCGAGGATGCTATCAGTCATGATGTCATCTCAATTTCGTAACGGGAAACCGCAAGAAACCGCGCGAACTCGAATTAAATTCAGTTCACCTCAGTTCACTCTAAGATTTTGTGAGGGTACTACTGTATGCCTTAAATGTTGCCCACCAAATTCTGGACTCAACAGCCGAAGGAACGAGTGCGGTAGAAAATATCCAAGTTATCCGAAATGACCGAGGGCCCCGGACCGCTGATAGTGTTGCCGCGACTCCAAAAGTCGAGTCACGACTTGAAAAGTCGACTTCAAACTTCATTCGACTCGACTCGACTCACGGTCACGTAAGTCACTCGAAGTCGACTTAAGTCGACTCGAGTTGTTCAAGTCGGCAAAAAGATAGAATAATTCCTAGAAACCTCTGAAAAATTCCAGGGTACAGAGGGAACATGTAATTACACGAGGGCCAGTCACCAGCCTGATTGGGTTTGATTATTGCCCTAAACCAATGCCTTTGATCAAACCCGGTGCCTCATGTCCATAAAGCTTTCCTTCCCTCAACCCTTTCCTGCAAGCTCAGCAAATTCCAGTGTAAGGTGTCACTTCCACCAGTCGTAAAGATGCCTAACTCCAAGAAATATACGAAATCTTACCCCACAGCCGCATGAAATCATGTGGATAAATCGAGGTTTTGACACCTAAAACTGCCATGAGAAGTATCCAGAGGACCTCCCTACATTCAGATATGTGTTCTACCTTCATGAAGGGGTACCAGAGAAGAAAATTTATCCATGTTGTCGAAACTGACTAAAGTCACTCGAAGTCGAGGTAAGTCGACTTCGGTCGACTCCGGAGTCGGGCGGAGTCGCATCAGTGACTCGACTCGACTCAAGTCGACTCCATGAAGTCGACTTGGGGGGCCGGAGTCGGGAGTCGCGGCAACACTACCGCTGATCCGGACCCTCCTCCTCCTCATCTGCACAGCATGCCAAAACTTTGAGAGGTTGATGTCGGAAACTTTAGTTCCGCGTGCCTCTTGCCCTCATTATACTGAAATCCCATCCTCCTCCACTCCCCGTGTTCCCGCATGTCGATCTCATCAAGCCGCCTCGGCGTGGGGCTCGACCGCCGGGCGCACACCTGCACCCAGTTTCTTTGGAATACGTGGTCATTGAGGGAGTATGCTAGGGCCTTGTATATTATTCGTGTTTGCAAACCGGTTTATAAACCGGCATTTATAAACCTGTTTTTAAATGGAACAGCTCAAAAGCCCGGTTTTTAATTCACTGTGGGGGGCCTTCCCGAAGGACTTTGGCCAAATTTTGACCTCAAAAATTGTGTTATGCAGGGTCGCCTAAGCCTTTCTTGTGGATGTGCCTGTCTGAGGTATGTCTTCAGCGCAGCATAACAATTACCAAGCTATTTCTCCCTATTTTTTGTGATCCAGACCCAATTAAACACAACCTGGTGGACCCGTGGGAAATTTGAACTACGGTTTGTAAACACGTTTATAGACACCTTGTTTACATACTGGTATCAAAAACACACCTAATGTGCCCACCTAACCCCTCTAGTTAGAGAGGGAACGTGGGGGGGGGTTCCCTCTCTAACTAGAGGGGATAAGGCGAATTCACGGGAATCCCTTATATCCCTTGTGTGGGGACTTAGGGGATTGCCCAAGGCCGTCCACCAACTACGGCGGGTGGTAGCCACTGTCTCTACGGAGTTCACGGCGGGTGGTAGCCACTGCCTCTACGGAGTTCACCGCCCTCCCCGCCGCCCTCCCCGCCGTCCTCATCGTCTGCCGCCGCCACCGTCATCGCCGCCGACTCCGTCCCCAGCGCCACTGCCATCACGGGTGCGCGCTGCCATCAAACCGCCTTCCCCATCACATCACTCATCCACAACACGTCCCGCACGTCACACCGCCACTCCCGCACATCACCCCGACGCCCCCGCCCGCCGTCCCGACCCCCGACCTCGAATTTATCAATTATTATTTTTTCTCTATTTTTTCTTTCGATGTTCTATCGTAGTTTTATTGTTTCCTATATGATTAAATGCGATGTATTCGGCAAAACATGGCATGGTGGAGTCCACCAACTTCCTGTAATTGGCTCACCTGTTTGAGCGACGTGACGCACGGCCTCAGAGCAGGGGATTTTAAGCTCAATCAGTTCGAGCATTCAAAGAAATAAAGGCGGCCAATATTCTACGTAGCTAACTTCAATTGTTCACCAACTGCCAGCACGTCCACCAACTACCATAACGTCCACCAACTACCAGAATATCCACCAACTACCTATGTTTGTGCTACTCCGCCTTTTTTTGCCTCTTCCGTTTACCCAACTGCGCCATAACTATCTCGCGTTTCTCCCATGCTTCTGAGGTCTCCGTTCGACGCCCTCGCCGAGTGGCAAGCACATCGTCGGCTGCTCCGTCCACCAACTCCCTTCCCCCTCCCTCATCTTCTGCTGGTCTCTTCCGCTTCCCCAACTGTGTTTCTCCCGTGTTAGCATCAAAGACCCCCATCAGGGTGTTCATCGGCAGGTTTTAAACAATGTGGCTGCCGATTCCAAAGAATTAACCACCGGCCCACCACCTCCTGTCCACCAACTTCTGTCGTTGAACATTAGCACCACTTCTCACATCCCCGGGTCCATGTCACTATGAAACGTTCACTAGGTTTGTTTATCAATGTAAGAACTTGAGTTTAATGAGGGGGGCACCGAGGGATGCACCGATTCCAAGCAGTTAACTATCGGTCCACCAACTTCCCTCGGTACAGTTTCTCTCTTCCCTGACGGTCCATGTCGCTGTGAGATGTTTGCCCGGCTTTAGTTAATAATTTGAATCTCATGCTACCGCAAATTCTAACGAGGGGGCCACCAATTCAACAGAATTCACCACCCGTCCACCAACTTCCCCCTTGAACTTTAGCACTGTTTCTTGCATCCCCGGCGGTCCATGTCACGGTACGATGTTCACCTAGGTTAATTAACAATATAAAGTGTTTCTAAGGTCTTTTCTGCTGGATTTTGCCGGGCTACCAATGGAGGCCCTCGGGTGAACTCTGAGTCGATCGGTGAGACCCATGATACTGATGCTATAACGTAGTTTAACGAGGGGGCCCCTGATTCCAAAGAATTCAGTCACCGTCCACCAACTGCCCGTCCACCAACTTCCATTGTTGAACTTTGGCGCTGTTTCTCACTTCCCTGGGGGTCGACGTCGCTGTGGGATGTTCACCAAGCTTACGGTGAGACCCATGATACTCATGCTACAGCAGAATTTAACGAGGGGGCCGCCGATTCCAAAGAATTAACTACCCGTCCACCAACTGCCTTCCTTGAACCTTGGCACTGTTTCTCACTTGTCCAGGGGTCCACGTCTCTGTGGGATGCTCGGCAGGCTTAGTTAATGATATGAATACTCATGCTACCGCAGATTTTAATGAGGGGGCCGCCGAATTAACTACCGTCCACCAACTCCCCTCCTTGAACTTTAGCGGCATTTTTTGCATCCGGGGGGGGTCAACGTTGCTATAGAACGTTCACAAGGCTTACCTATCAATATGCAAACCTATGCTACAGCAGAGTTTAATAAGGGGGCCGCCGATTCCAAAGAATTAACTACCCGTCCACCAACTGCCTTCCTTGAACCTTGGTGCCGTTTCTCACTTCCCGGAGGGTACGCGTCACTGTGGGATGCTCAGCAGGCTTAGTTAATGGCATGAATACTCAGGCTACAGCAGAGTTCAACGAGGGGGCCATCGATTCCAAAGAATTCGGTCACCGTCCACCAACTACCCGTCCACCAACTGCCTATCCACCAACTCCCATTGTTGAACTTTGGTGCCATTTCTCACTTCCCTGGGGGTCCACGTCACTTTGGGATGTTCACCAAGCTTACTTAATGATATGAAGTCTTTCTGAGGTGTTTGCATTGAAATTAAATCCCGGGACTTGTAATATCTCATCCTCTGCCAAAACTCGGTTGGACCAACGCTGAAATCCACTTAGGTTGGTATGACTTTTTTGTGACTTTTTTGTGTGGCGTGATGGTGGACTCAGGGGGTCACTGCAGTGAAATGTAACATGTTAACATGGTTGAGGCCACCTCAATAGGCCTAAATAAGAAGCTGAAGTCGACACATCTGTTAAATTAAACGCGCTCAAATGTTTGCCAAATACATGTTTTGGGCCCCATAGTTTGGATCGACGTGTCTTCTAAGACTATAATGTGAGTGAGTGCCTTAGCTATCCCATCATACTTGAACATTGGCAAAAATCCACCGTGTCCACCAACTCCCCCTACATTAAACCTGGTTCAACTTCCGTCCCAGGTGCGCTGACTGCCTGATAACTTGCAGGAACGGGTCTTGCATGCATCGAAATTCTGGCAGTAATACAGATCTGCGCTGTACTCACTCTGAACACCCAGCGCGTCCACCAACTTCCTCCCTCTCGAGTCCACCCCAGATGCACTAGCCGCCTGATAATTTGCAGTAACACGGGTCTCTCATGAATAGAAAGTCCTTCAGTAGATCAGATCTGTGCTGTACTCAAGGGCTTAAAGTATTTCAGTCTTTGATCCACCAACTTCTTAATCATGGAATGGTCGTTTATTGTGCTGCTTCTACAGGCTCCGCCAGTTCTACTAGCTCATTGAATGTACTCCATAGACCAACACCCATCGCCCAACGGGCTTCCTTGCTGGCGAAATTCTCCCGGTATTCTTCAGGGTTCGATTCGGCCAGCTCCGCCTCAGTCATGAAGTCGTTGTCGACATAGCGAGCAGGTCGAATGCGTGGGTGACGGCAGGGGCGTAGGCAGGGATATTAGGTCGACCTGCGAGCACTGCAAAGATGTGCCCGTTCACGTCGACGAGGGGCCGGCTCTCGCTGAGAGGAAGTTAGTGGACGGGAAGTCGGTGGATGCAGATCAGCACCCACATTCCATCCCACTGGATCCGTGTGAAGCCAATGCGGATGAGCTGTGAGAGGGTCCTCGGTATGCACGGCAAAGATGCGCCCATTCACGTCAACGAGGGGCCAGCCCTGACTGAGGAAGTTAGTGGACGGGAAGTTGGTGGACACAAATCAGCACCCACATTCCATCCCCCCACCGCGTGCTTGAGATACACAGCAGGGCGTGCCACATGCCTGGCAGAGATGACTACCGCCTCCCGGATCCCTTTGCAGCGACAGTAGATGTGGTTGCCGTGCGATGCGGGCGCTTCAAGCTCCGCAATGACGACAGGGCGGCACAGGGCTGCCACTGCATATCTTGTTATTTGTGGGCGGAGGAGGGGTGGGGCCGGCAGCTTCTATATCCGTGGTTGTGATGGTGGTGTCCGAATCCAAGGTGTTAAGGTACGGCTCAGAGTCCTCAGGTTCCATGTCTTGCTGGTTGTCGGATTCAGCGCAGACGGCAGCAGGAAGCAGTGTGAGGATCAAGAAGGTAGTGGCCTGGTAGAATTCGGCAAAAACGCGCCCGCTTTGCGTCTTGAGGAATATGTGAGTACGTGCCCAAGGAGTTGGTGGACAGCTGACTTTTCTAGATGCCGGGACCAAAGCATGCCTGTGAACTGCGGTCAGCGCGGTGAAAACGAACGACGTAGGCGTGAGGAATGAGCGAAAGGAGGCCTAGTGGGGGCACACACACCTCTGCAGCTTGAATGTGCAGAGGCAAGCAGCCGGCGATGCGGAGCCCAATTTGAGCTCAACGCAACGCACTCTCCGGGGTGCGGCAAGAAGGATGGGATGAGGCAAGGAGAGGGGCTTACCGGGTCCTCTGGTTGGGTGAGGTGGTCGGGTGGTGGTGGTGGCCTTGAAGGGAGTTAGATGATGATCAACGTCCAACACACGCATACATCACCAAACAAAAGTAAGCCGGACGACAATGAGACAGACACCGATGTCGGCCTTGAGACGGTTCTGAACGTCGCTGAGGATGGGAATGGCGCAGAGGAGGATGGACCATAGTGATGTTCGTGCCGTGTATAGTGCGGAGAGGTTGGTGGACACAGGAAGTTGGTGGACATATGCTTGATCTTGTACAGGAGCCGCACTGTTGTACCCCTTACTATACGTTCACTTAAAAATGGACCCCATTGTTGGATGCCCCACTTCTGTAGGCCGTGCATGCCGGACGGCGGGCTGGGTTTTTCACAGGAAGTTGGTGGACTCCACCATGCCATGTTTTGCCGAATACATCGCATTTAATCATATAGGAAACAATAAAACTACGATAGAACGTCGAAAGAAAAAATAGGGAAAAAAAAAAATTGATAAATTCGAGGTCGGGGGTCGGGACGGCGGGCGGGGGCGTCGGGGTGATGTGCGGGAGTGGCGGTGTGACGTGCGGGACGTGTTGTGGATGAGTGATGTGATGGGGAAGGCGGTTTGATGGCAGCGCGCACCCGTGATGGCAGTGGACGGAGTCGGTGGCGACGACGGCGGCGGCGGCAGACGATGAGGACGGCGGGGAGGGCGGCGGGGAGGGCGGTGAACTCCGTAGAGGCAGTGGCAGTGGCTACCACCCGCCGTGAACTCCGTAGAGACAGTGGCTACCACCCGCCGTAGTTGGTGGACGGCCTTGGGCAATCCCCTAAGTCCCCACACAAGGGATATAAGGGATTCCCGTGAATTCGCCTTATCCCCTCTAGTTAAAGAGGGAACCCCCCCCACGTTCCCTCTCTAACTAGAGGGGTTAGGTGGGCACATTAGGTGCAAAAACATGTTTTTAAGTGGCTGGGAATTATATACAAGGCCCTAGAGTATGCTCATTATGCAGAGTCAAAGACTAGGTTTCTTCTTCTTCTATGAGCCCCTTGACAGTTTGCATTCTCTGAGGTCAAGGAACCGGTGGGTAGCAAACAGAAATACTGTACTATTTCGCTCAATTTTCCACGGCTGTGACCTGTGACATAAAAAATTCAAACTTTGACATTCATAAATTCATCGGAGCGACGCGACAGACCAAAAAAGTTCGAAAATTCCGCGGAAAATGGCGCGGACTGAGGGGAATGGAGTAAGCAGAAACAATATGGAATCCAGAGTCTCATAATCGGGCAAGCACAATTTTAATACAGTGCCTACCTATCTTAGTTCTCGCCGGTGCCCCCACCCAATTTTGCGATAACCACCCCTACAGGCTGCGGCAAGCCACAACCTGCCGCAACCTTTTCTTTTTCCCGCCGCACCCTCGGATACCACCTTCCTAATGGGGCCAGGTCCCTGATCTTTTTCAGGTTTAATTGTGTGCCTGTCGCTTAGAAAACTGGCGATCAGGCCGACAATTGCTTCCGGGATCCCCTTCTCACGGAGCAGGCGGAGCAGGTGCTCGTGAGAGACCGAGGGGAATGCCTGCAATCTATCCATCAGCAGAACGGTGACCACCTTCCCCACCCTCCACGCGTCCTTGATTCGCTGTGTTAGCGCCAACACTGTGTCGACCGCACTCCTGCCCTTCCACCCGCCGTACTGCTGATCCGACACAAGGCCCGCGTGCTCAATGAAATTTGACAGCCATTCCTCCAGCACAGACTCAAGTACTTTCCCTAGCCCCTCCTCCTCCGCTATCGGCCGGTACGCACCGGGGAGCGTGTAGTCGCTCTTCCCAGGTTTGCGGAGCGTTGCGGTGATGAAGACGCGCCAACTCCTTGGGAAGTGCGAAAGCTTGGGGCGGGAGAGGGCCTTGGGGCGGAGGGGGAATGTTGGGTTTGGGTGGGAAGAATTTGGACTGAAAGAGCGCAGCTTTCTGTGCGGGGGTGGAGGCAACGCCGCCGTTTGAGTCGACGAGGTCGGGGGTGCGGGAGGACGAGGGGGAGCTGGAGGGGTTGAGCGCGTACTTCGCCGCCTTCCATATGTTGCCACGGGGAAGGGTGGTGATGTATTCCCTCCAGTGCGCCCGCTTGACGCGTCAAATGGCGCTGTGATACGCATTCTTCGCGGTCCTCATTGCAGCCCAGCTTGGGTCCAGGCGGTTGTCCTTCACGATGGAGCGGTGAGCGCGATTGTACGCTGTGCGGAGAGTGGTCAGCTCTTGGCACCACCACCGGTTCGTGTAGGGCGAGGGACGGGAGAGGGGGACGAAGCTCTCCAGGACGGCGTCCATGCCATCCGCTAGGGCCTCGGCATACTCGTCAATAGCTTGCGCAGAAGCGAGGGGGAGGGGAGGAAGGGGGTGGGACTCAAAGTGGTGCTCGAGCAGGGGGGAGAACTCCTTCCAGTCGACTGCTCAATAATTACGGCGCAGGGGAATCTTGCAGTGGCGGATGGAGAGGTTAAATGAGGCGCAGACGGCGACGTGGTCAGAACCGTGGCCGGGCGCGGTGGTGCACTTGACAAGTGAGTTGACGAGAAATCCTTTGGACATGAAGGCTAAGTCGATTGTTGACCAGGTGTTGTGCGGGGCGGAGAAAAATGTGGGTGTGGCGGCCTCAAGTAGCAGGGCGAGGTCGTGGTCGACCATGAGGTCGAGGACGGCGGAGGCATCGCTGCGGGCTGTGCGGTGGGGGAAGAGGATTCCTGACCAAAGCGGGTGATGACGGTCAAAGTCGCCGAGGAGGGGGAGAGGGGGCCGAGGGAGCGAATGAAGTTGGAGGTGGCGCAAATGGGGGCATCATTGGAGGGGTCGGGATTTTCAGGTGGATTATATATGGAGAATATATCTATGCTACAAGTATCTACAGTGAGGGTAATTGAAGTAACATACGGGGATTTTATTTTGTTTTGTTTATAGGAGGAGGAGGGGATGGTTTTATTAACGTAAATAAGGGTGTTTAGAGAGTCTGTGCGGAAAGTAGGTAAAATGCGATCCCAATGCGGAGGGGAGAGGGAGGGGAACTTGTTCAAATCGGGGGGAGGCTCTTGTATACATATTATATTGTAGTCTAAGGGGTTGGTAGAATTAAGGAGGGAAATGAGGACATTATAACAAGTATGAGTATTTAAGGAGAGGACACGGAGTTCATCGACGGTGTAGAATGTGGGTGTATTATTCATTGGGAAGCTGGAGGAGGGGCCTGGGAGGGGGTGGACTCGAAGAAGAACGGTGCATCATCATCGTGGTGGTTGGCGAAGGGATCGAAGCAGGGATCGAAGAAGATACGGCCTCGCAGGCGCTCACGCTGGACACGGACAGGGCACTCCTTGTGAAAGGAGGGGTGCTTGCCCTAACAGTTCACACAACGCGGGGAGAAGTGCTCGCAGCGCTTGCCTGGGGTGCACTTGATCGAGCTGGTGGAGCAGGGGCAGCTGGACGAGCGGTGCGGCCCCGTGCAGCGGGCGCAGGTGGGGGAGGGCTGCCGACACTGGTGTTGAGTGTGGCCGTATTGCTGACAGTTGTAGCAAACGGTGGGCGGCTCCTCGTACCAATGGGCGTAACATATCGTGGATTCGACGGCTAGGCCCTGGTATATGCACTGGGTTCGGGGAAGTCGTCTGGGAGGTCAACTAAGGACGGGGAGGGGGAGGGGAGCCCGTTTTCATGTCCTTGGGACGCCAGTGCGGCGTTTTCCGATTGGGACATGATCAAACGATACTTGCCGCACATCAAGATCTAAAATCAAAGTCAGTATATTCAAACGGTCTAGTTTGTCGAGACGTGGCGTGTATATCCGTAATACGACTGGAAACCCGCCACGAGGACAGCGCAGCAAGCGCGGATGGATAAAAGAAAGAATAAATAAACGAAGGAATGAAGGAAAAGTAGGTGAAAGGTGTGGTAGGTAGGTAGGTAGGTAGGTAGAATTACACGGCCGGTGAAAATGGAGATAGGGGTCAGGTTTGCCGTTTGGGAAATACGATTCGGGAACGCAGGTGCGGACGCACCAGAGGGACAAGGGATTCTTCAGGTCGTCTCGATTCGGCCTCCCACGAAGTTGCCCCCAAAAGCTTCCCCAGGGGAAGAAAAGAAAAGCGGAACAGTGCACAAAATGGAAGGAACGATGAAGGAACGGGGACACACCTAACAGACCCGAAGTGCTCGTCCGCAAAACAGATGTAGATCGAAAACGTTATAGTAAGGATTACGCTAGAGGCACTTTTTCCGAGATATGCAAACCATGAGCCCCGGCGACCCAACGGGGGAGGTCACGCGGCGTTGAGGCAGAGAGATGGCACTCCGAGGGCGAGAACGGTGGGACTTGGTGTTAGTGGGACTCGGCTAGAGCTCGCTTAACGTCGGCTAAGGACCTGTCAGTGGGACTCGTCGTCCGATAAACGCGGAAAGTGGAACTCGTGCGTCGCGGCCATCACTGAATCAGTATGCTGATGTCACTCTGATAAGTAGTAAAAAACGAATTAAAACCCATTAAAAATTCGGGAGAGCTCTACGCAGTGGGCCACGCGGCGAGCGATGGTACCACGCAGTGGGCCTCCGCGGCGAGCGGCAGCCCCGCGCAGCCGTCGAGGTCTGGGGTGGAAAACCCCAGCCATCCGGAAAGACTCAGAAAAACAGCAAAACAACGTCAATTAAATTCTTGACATGCCGTCAGGTCAAAGGAGGGGGGTCTGGGGGGAGCACCGTTCCCCCCAGTGTACAATATAGGAGGCATGCCTTCAAAACCCGCCAGCGGAGGCCGGGTGCCGATATTGATCCTTTCAATGCCGGGTGATAGAATCCAGATCAAAAGTGGGACTTGCTTAATTGGTGCGAGTCCCAGTCCCACTCTTCTCGTATATACTCCTGAGAACACACCGATTTGAGGACGTAGACGTGTCCCTGAGGCTTGTGGGCTTTGGATGGGTGACGGCGCGATTGCAGGATGGTGGTGAAGAGACGATGCCAGGAAGTGTTGCCTAAATTGGCGGCAGAATCGCAGTAGAATTTGAGTTAAACGAGTTTGAGGAACTTGAAGGGCGGATAGACCGTGAGGCGAACGAGCCGCTACGAGGGTTGCGTGCAAGGAGTTCAACGATGCCACCCGAAAGCCGCACGCTAGATTGAATAAAAAAACCGAATTAAAGGGAGTGTAGGGAAAGGAGCCTGCAATGTTGCAGGAGGATCGATGTGCGCGTGTTTGGCTATAGCGTTACCCAATCGGAGAGTCGGATTTTCGGGCCGTGATCCCGGCTTTGCTTTCGACCGCAACAACCGCAATTTCGTCCTGAGCGCTTGAGTTCCTGCCACGACCGCTCTCTGTCCATGGAAGTGCTGAAGCTGTCTGGACGTGGTTTTCTCTTCCTGGTCATCCCATGGTGCTCCTCTGGTCTCTGGCAATTCTCTGGTCCCGGGTCATCTCAAGGTCACCTGGTCTTAAGGGCCAATGCTGATGCATGGCATGTACGATTCCTATCCGTATCAATCACGTGGTGTCATCATTTTTCTTGTTTCACGAATTCGCGTTGTAGCACAGTTATTCTACCCTCGTATACTGATACCGATAAATTTATACATGCAGAATCAAAATACATTTTCTTTCGCTGCGCAAACCAAGTTTCAAAGGCATTCCCTGCAGTTAGGTTAGGTTAGGTTAGGTTATTAGGGTTAGACTAGGTTTTAGGTTATTAAGGAGGAAAGACGGTCCTAGGGTCGGCCCTAGACCTAATTTAGGGGTTAGTAAACCCTAATTTAGGGTTTAAAGACAGTATAGCATTGGCATCTAGGTTGACAGCCTGTCAAAACGCGACTGCCCCTGCTGTAGGGAGCAGGGCGGCATGCCACACTCATGACGATGAAGTGAAATATTCCGCCCTGGAACCAACCAGGACTCAGTTGCATGAGTCCTGGCAGACTGCGCTCATTTGGGCCCAATGGGAGGATCGCTGCCATGAGATCGCTGCGCGCGAGTCGGAATCATTCCGAACTCGTGTCTCTGCTCGGGTGATTCACCCTCGTGAGAGCTCCCACCGCGGCAAATGTTCACGGGCAGCGACGCGCGTTGGAAGAGATTGCGTGCGCGGCGGCGGCGGAACCACTCCGATGTGCGTGCGCCGGTCCCTGGACAGAGGTCGAACGAGGTGAGAGCGTGCGGACCTTTGCTCATGCACCGGCCCACGTGCAGCGGACACCAGCACCCGCACATCGGAATGGTTCCGATGTACATGCGCTGGTCCACGGTTCTGATGCACGTGAACGGGTGTCCGCTGTACGTGAGCCGGTGCATGAGCAAAGGCATGTACATCGGAACCATTCCGATGTGCGGGCGCTGGTGTCCGCTGCACGTGGGCCGGTGCATGAGCAAAGGTCCGCACGCTCTCACCTCATTCGACCTCTGTCCAGGGACCGGCGCACGCACATCGGAATGGTTCCGACACGTTGAAGGGTGGGAGCACTTCTGATACCGAAGTAAACTATTCGATAACAAAATTTCGGCTATCACTTGTATAAACCAAACAGATGAGTGTGACCTTGTGACATTCGCTCCTTGACCTCTTACCACCACCTTCCCGATTGGGAAGACGAGCCTGCTGGTACGTGCAGTCGATCCGTCATTTGTCGCGGTCCGTTCAAATCGTTTCTTAGGCAAGACTGACCGCTGCTGAGTGCGTTCGTCCCTTGGACCGCGTGTCGGAATCATTCCGTGTTTTTTTGCTCACTGCTTGAGGAGAAGAACAACCACCTTTACGCGTCGCGGTCCGTCTGAATCCCTTGCCAAGACTCTCTCTGCTGGTGAGCGCGTCCGCTCCCACCGCGTGTCGGAATCATTCCGTCTTTTGCTCACTGTTCGAAGAAAACAACCAAAACCCCACGCGTCGCGATCCGCTGAAATCACATCCTAAGGAAGACTGTCTACTGGTGAGTGCGTCCACCCCGACCGCGTGTCGGAATCATTCCGTCGTTTGTTCACTGTTTGAAGAAACAACCAAAACCCCACCCGTCGCGGTCCGCCGAAATTGCATCCTAAGGAAGACTGTTTACTGGCGAGTGCGTCCGCTCTGACCGCCTGTCGGAATCATTCCGCCTTTTACTCACTGCCTGAAGATACCGACAACCTCCACTCTATCTCACTGAAAGGTCCTCTAACGCTCTCCCTGGAGTCGGAATCATTCCGACCTCCGCAAAGAATTCCCATAAAACCGTAAGTCGCAATAAGGGGCTCATATGTCCCTAACGCAGTCCAGGGTGTCGGAATCATTCCGTTGTTTAGCCCCCATGGCCCCCAAGCCGTCCACCTCCAAGGCGTCCACATCCAAGGCGTCCACCTCCAAGACCACGTCCTCCCCTGAAGGATTGGGCTTCATCCTCTCCACTCTAATCTGGGCCGGGGAGCGCGTGGTGGCGAAGGCCGCGGAGGAGGAGGCAGAGGAGGAGGAGGATGAGGATGAGGACGACGTTCCGCTTTTACTGCCCCCGGCTCTTAGAACCTTTGTGGCACAGGGCTTCCCGCCGCTGTGGCTGGAGAGCTGCCCCGAGAGTCACGCAGAGTGGAAGAAACATTGGACCGCGTTGCGAGAGAAGTTCCCGCGTGGCCAGGAGTACGCCAACGAGCGGCTGAAGGCAAAGTTTGGCAAGAGCGCCGCCCAGCAATTTTTTATCGGCCAGGCGGTCAAGAACGGGTGGCCGGCGATCCTCGACGGTCTGGTACGTGGTCGTGTTGATGTACTTGACGAAATATGACTCATTCCAGATCACTACACAACTGGAATCCCGGGGGAAAACCTTCAAGACGTTATACGCTGACCCTGGCTTCAAGACGAGTCGCATGACCGGGAAATACCCCTCGGTCGAGCAGTGGAGCGAGTCCAAAGCCAAGGTACTCCACTACTTATTTGGGACCGACCTCGTTCGCACCATTATCCCGCAACCCCTGTCGATCTGGTGGGGGTATGTGATGTCAAAATATGTGGAGCGTGAGAAGGTGGCGGCAGGGCGCCAGCGCAACAAGTACGAGGCACTCTGCAAGAAAATTACGGCCCTCCTCGGGGAGGACTTTCTGATGGGCTTGGACGACGCCGCCAAGAAGTTCACCGCCAAGGAATGCGGGGCAGCCATTAGGATCCTGCGCTAAATCTCAGGTTTGCTGGAGTAGGAGATTTTGACCACGGCGGAGTTGAACGCGCTCGAAACCCAACTCGCGCCGGTAACTCCGGACTCCATCGACGCCGAACCCGAGCCGGTAACTCCGGACTCCATCCGGGATTTCGACGCCGAGCTCACGCCCGGGGCCAAGAAACACGAGTACGTCGCCCGGGTGTTGGGGTGGATGACAACTATGCTCAAGATATGCGGGTCGAAATCGCCAGCTGCCAGCGGAGATTGAGGAAGGGCTTCAGCCGTATCAGATTCAAGGATGTAAGTCCCTGCAGTCGGAATGATTCCGACGGCGTCTGACTTGCCTACAGTTGTGCGCGGTAAAGCACTGGTGAAGTCGTGGGAAGGCCGCTACACGAAGCAGATGGCCTAAGTCGAGGCGGTGGACATGTACCTCTTTCACGATGAGGTCCAAGCGTTCGTGGCAGATTGGCAGGGCAAGGACCACACCACCATCGACGACGGCGTCATTCGGCTGTTGAGCACCGACGATCCGGCAGGAGGGTTGAAGGACTGGTTGGAAGGGGGGAAGGACCTCGGGGTTGAGTCCTTCTGCAAACTGACTGCGATCCAGCTTGAAGACCTGCTCGGTGCAGCGGAGGGGCGATTCCCAACCTTTCAGAAGCACGTTGCGGAGAAATTTGCGGAATACCGGGGGGACCAAGACGTCGAGATCCCCGGTGTAACAAGAGTCTTCGCGCTCCGGCACCACCAACTCGTCGCTATTGCCGCGATCCTGACGCGTGCGGTCAATCCACCCGGCCTCTCTCGCTGGCCACCCAAGCAGCCGAACGTGACGGATGCGTCCCCTCTCGTGCTCCGGCAGCATTGGGGCTCCCTTCCCGGTCATTGGCTCGCTGACACAGTCGGTTTGGGGAAAACCTGGACGGGCGCCGGACTGATAGCCGCGTACATAAATTTGTTCAGCTTTTCTCAAGGGTGCAGGCGCGAAGACGGGCGAGCCATGCCCCACATTCTCGGCACCGAGGGGCGGTTTAAGTTCGGCCCGTGCGATGAGATTCCAAACGCCCCCCATATCGTCGTCGTCCCGGGTTCCCTCCTCGGCCAGTGGGGCGATCAGCTCAAACACATGTTCAAGGCGAACGCAGCCGCAATCAGAGTCATCCGCGTGGCCAAAAAGCACTGGGCAAAGGACATGGAGGTGTCCCCCAACGTGCTCCCTGTCAACACGATTTACGTTGTTGGACTCACGGTAGGCAAGCGGCGGTGGCATTTACTGAGTGCTAATCATATTAATACAGACACTGGTCCGGATGGCGAAGGAGGCGGGAATCTCGGGCCACCCGCCGGAATTCCGAGCACCGCCTACCAGGGACGACGGCATGGCTAAGGAGCGCACATTGTTCAACATGTCATTCGGGGTCTGCATCGCGGACGAGGCCCACGAGTTTCGCAAAGGCAACTCTGCGCACCAAGCCATGTGGGCGTTCAGCGACCTCTGCCTGATTACGGTCTTGGCCAGCGCCACCCCTTTGATAGAGGGCCTTGCGGTGAGTGCAGCCATGAATGCTCAGGATTCCCAAAACCCTGAGCTTCCTTCCTTAGGATGTCCACGAACAGGCAAGGATCATCCGCCCCCGCGGTCTTACAGCGGCCGTCAATGCGAGTCTCACGACTCAGCTCGCCCTCGTGAAGAAGATTCGCAGTCGGAGCCACGTCGACCGTGCCGCCGACCTCGAGGCGTTCATGAAGGCCACGTCAACGGAGGCGGCCACGGAGGGCGAGAACGCTGATGCGGAGAAACCACTCACCGCCGTGAAGGCGCAGAGGCGCGGCATAGAGCGCCTGAAAGAGATCTGCCTGCGCAACACCATCCGGCGCACCGGGCAGTCCGCAACCCCCGACGGCAAGACCATCACGGGATTGCTGCCACCCTCGACATTCATTCACGTGGTCTTTGAGCCCTCGAAAGCTGAAGTGGACGCGTCGAGGGCGCTGGAGGAAACCAACGTGACGGAGGGGAGGCTGGAGACCGTGCGGCAAGTGGACGTGAGTAGCGTAGTCGGAATCATTCCGATACCGGTTGGCTCACCTCAGGCAGGTCTTTTACAACGAAGCCCGGAAATACCTGTCCTTCCCACCGGGAATTCGCACCACCTCACGTACGATGACGGTTGACGCACGACCGGCTGGCCAACCGCTCTCGAAGCTGAGCGTTCTCACGGAGTTGATCATCAAGACACTTCGCGACGGGCCGCAGACGATGGTCGCCGCTGACGTCCTCGGCACCAACACAAAAATCCTCCAGGCGTCTGATATGGGCCTGCCCAATGTGGCCGCCGAGGACTACCAACCCGCCAAGCTCCTGGAAGGCGAGGGGTTGAACGAGAAGGTTGTTGTGTTCACCCAGTACGCTCAATTCCACCCGGTGATGAAGGTGTATCTGGAAAGCGCCGGAATCTCTGTGGCGACGGTGAGTGGGGCGATGCCCGCAAAGCAACGCCATGAGGTCATAACGAACTTCGCCGGAAGCAACAAGCAATGCCTGATCCTGAGCAACGTGGGAAGTACCGGGGTGGATTTGACATTCGCTCGAAACTTGGTGATCTATGTACGTCCCTCACATCGGAATCGTTCCGACGTACTCACTCCGTGCAGGAGCAGCTGTGGTCGGGCGTCCTGACGAATCAAATGCTCGGGCATGTCGGTCGGGACGGCCAAACCCGCCCAACCTTCTGCTGGTCCCTCGCGGGGCAAGGCACAATTGACATGCTGCTGATGCTGATGGCGCTTCGCAAGGCGTCGATTGTCAAAGATTACATGACCCTCGATTGGCGAGCAGGTGGGGAACAGCTCTGATTACCTATGGCCCGTGGTAACTTAAACACTCTAGACTTCTTCAAGACGTACGTCGCCCTCCTCACCGACGGCGAGGCACAAGAGGACGAGGCGGCCGCCGAGATCGACAAGATCGACGTGGAAATCGAGGAGGAGCTCGGGGCGGCGGCCAAGCAGGCACTGAAACGTCGCGCCAAATTGCAGGGGGGTGCTGGCCGCAAAAAACACCCGGTCAAGAAGCCCGCGGAGGACGAGGACGAGGGCGTCCCGGAGAAGGCGAAGGGAAAGAGAAGGCGCAAGTCGACCCCTGAGTCGCAGGTCGAGGATGAGGGCGGCAACGCTGCCGCGGACAAGGCCCCTGCGAAAAAAAAGGCAAAGTCGACCGCGGCCCCTGACGCCGAGGACCCCAGTGCTGCCGCCAAGAAGAAGAAGAAGGCCCAGGAGAAGCTCAAGCCCCCGGCGTCAAAATCGGTTGAAGCAGGTGCCGCGGTGGCCACGCGATCTATGGTCCGGGGAAAAGAGTGATTCTGGGGCAGGCAACGCGGGCACGGACCCAATACTATTCGTACACTATGCTAACTGTTCCTTTTATGTTTTTTTTTTTCAATTACTTTACCATACGCTGCAATGCGGGCGACGAAAAAAAACCGCCTGCCAAACAATATAACGCTTTCTTCCCGTGCATGAAATTTCAACAATATGTGCCCCTCCTCTGAACAAACACTGACTTCCTGAGTATCGGAATGATTCCGACCTCGGCTCATGGTGCGCGTCCCGGCGGCGAAGAGAGCCCGCAGGTGATTTGGGTTGCTCGGATGCGCACCCTGAGCCATCGGAATTGTTCCGACAGGCACTCCTCGGGCCTTTATGGCCTACAGGTTCTTGGTGCCGCCACGTCGCGCGTCCCGGCGGCGACGAGAGCCTGCAGGTGATTCGGGCCGCTCGGAGTGCGCACCCTTAGCCATCGGAATCGTTCCGACAGCCACTCTACGGGCCTTTGTGGCCTACAGGTTCTTGGTGCGGCCACGTCGCGCGTCCCGGCGGCGACGAGAGCCTGTAGGTGATTTGGGCCGCTCGGAGTGCGCACCCTTAGCCATCGGAATCGTTCCGACAGCCACTCCACGGGCCTTTATTGCCTACAGGTCCTTGGTGCTGCCAGGTCGGCATCATTCCGACAGGGAGGTAGCGACCTAGGGAAGCCACATGGCGGTGCGCACCCTTAGCCATCGGAATCATTCCGACAGCCACTCCACGGGCCTTTATTTCCTTGGTGCCGCCACGTCGGTATCATTCCGACAGGGAGGTGGCGACCTAGGGAAGCCACATGGCGGTCCCACTTCATTGATCTCAGTCCTGCTATCGGCATCATTGCGACCAATACAGCGACGGGAAAGGTTCTCAAAGCCGTTTGGGCTGATTTCTTCACCAAATTCGTTCAAATGAAATGCTAGCATGTAATAGTCTCGATTTCTTCACAAACAAAACATTAGTTCTTTTGTGCTCTAGAGACCAAAAATGTGGCCAAAACACTCACGTCCCGGTGCACAAAACGTGACCACTCGTCGTTGCCGCTGACGGTGACTTTCAACTTCAAGCTCAACCAAAGTTCAACTTGAGCTTGACTTGAGCTTGACTTCAGCCCTGTTCGATGAAAAGTAGCAACACACAGCAAAATCAGTTTACATCTACCTTTATGATTTTTCAGCCAACTTTAATCAAATAAGTCTGCGGGGAATGGTGACTTTAAGGAACAAGGTCGGCGAATGCCTTTTCATACATGGCATAATGCACGCCAAAATTTTCAATATCAACGAATTTTCAGATGCTCTCAGTTCCTCAGTCACCTTGCTTGTCACGGTCTCTCTACCCTCATAATTACTCCACTTTTGTGTCACCCGGGAATCCTAATCCTCCCGACATCGAGTTTGGACCTTGCCTCACGCTTTACTGAATAATTACCTCTTCTTTACCTAAACTTGACCAATACGTACTATTTCGACGTTAATCCAAAACTCAATGTCCCAACGGGCAGTGATTACCCACCATGAAATAATAAATTCATTGAAGACCGATTGGGCTCGTGCAGCAGAGCTGTCAAAGTACTTAGTTCAAGAAGTCGGAAGTGCTGGACCTTTGTACGAGCACGGTCCGTTCCAACGAAGTCGGAGCTTCCTAGTTGAGGTTCAACATGAATACAATTTGAACTTGCTCAGATAATTTCCCAGCATCCATTTGATCTCTGCCTTTCCATGACTTACCCTCAGAAAGAACCTGTTTGTGCCCGCCGCTTGCCGGCCACTTACAATCATGATGATGGGTGCAGTCTGAATCCTGCAACACCTGTTCCGTTCCTTCGGAATAAAAAGAATGAGGGTTTTCAGTAAAAGGTTGCAGATCGGCCAGATCTGAACACAGATCAACACATGTGACCCGACCACCCACCACAAATATCAATAAACACATCGGCGACAGTATTCGCGTCTTTATGCATTTTACACACGTTTAAAAAATGGTCTCAAGGGTAGAAATGACTGTTTGGGGATTGAACCATTTTCTGGCTCCTCGGGATGAGACTTCGGGTGTCCTGCCGAATTGGGACACAATTCCGGAGTCCTCATTTTACATCCATTTCTACCGGGGAAAAAAAGCCAGTCAATCTCCTAATAGTTAGACATGTATGAATGGCCATGAGAAGTCTGAAATGATTCTTTTTTGTCCCTCTGCAGTCGAGGGATAATTCTATTGAGAAACCCTGGTTGCAGCCAGAAACCCCCACTTAAAAAATAGAATTCTATCCAGAAACCCAGGTTTCTGCCGGACGTGCGCCGGGATCGGCCTAATTGGAATTTTTGCAGTATGGCAGTGGAAAGCAAGTGGAAGAAGAGCTCAAATAACTGTGAACTTATAATATGCTTACGGCCCACATCATTTTCCCCTTTGAGCAGTCACTGTGAGATCGCGCATTGTGCTGTGGTGGGGCATCGCGCGGCATGGCCGGGTACAGCCGATTCATATGCTTCTGTGAAGCTCGCCCAAGACGGTGCATTTGTATCTGACAGATTTACAGTCAGGAATTAAGATGCAGCCTCCTCACGCAAGGCAGAACATCTGAGCAACTCGTTGTGCGACGACAACACGAATACTACGGCATTCTCGGCTTGTTCTGGGGTCTCGGGTTACATAGCCTGGCAAACAATCCGCCCGCGACTCAGAGAGAGTGTCGACTGTTTGCACCCGTCTGCAGTTCAACTGCAGTTCAAACACATGCTAAGCACAATCCTTAGACCATGCTCACGCAACCGACTGTCAATGCCCCGCCGATGTGGTTCCGAGGACAGAAAACCGCGATGCTGTCAGTGCCGAGACCATGCCGCACTCATCTTCGGCCGGTGAGCAGCAAGTGAGGGCCAGCAAGTAAAATCCGGCAACACCACCTCGAGACAGCTCTCTGGTGCAGCTGATCTGGTGTACATTTTCCGTCTCGGCCGGTGGCCCAGATCACGGAGAAACCCCCAAAAGTTCAATAATTTGTGGGTTTCCGAATAAGGGGGGTTTCTACCTGCACCCCAGGTTTCTCAATAGAATTATTCGCAGTCGAGTGAACTTGCCTTTACATCAAAGCACGTGTGTTGATCTATGTGCACATCTGGCTGATCTAGGACCGACTGATAATCCCGCTGAGGTCACATCCCGAAAATCGGCCCGATTTGAGCTTTTGTCGGGACTAATTTTATTTTCCCACGCTTTCTGAGGCGGTAAAAATGACTCTTTTGGAAAGGCGGGTCTTTTTGACTTTTTTTGGCCAAAATTTTTCGGAAATTTTGTCGGGACTCCTGGATGTGACCTCAGCGGGATTATCATCGTCCTGCTGATCTGCGACCTCTTGGTTTTCAGAGAAATCAAGATTTTAAAATCATGTAGAATGAAAGAGTGGTCGAAGTATCCCATACATGAAGTCAGGGGATACTAGCTTTATTCACCCGTGCCTTCGTCACAGAGCCTCCCCGCACACTGCTTATTCCTAGTTTTGCCCGCAGTTTGCGTTCCTGATTTTGCGAAATTGCCCCGTGACTTATGTCACCCGGCCAGCTATACGCGCACCAATTCCACCGAAAGGCATGCGCGTTTCTCGACGCGGACCCCGAACGCTCGATAGAGGTCGCATGGTCGCCAGGGCACTGCGACATCACAGGGAACGAGCGGGCAGACGAGCTTGCAAAAGCCGGAGCGGAGCTGGCGACGACGGCGGGCGGAACCCGCGCACACGCGCTGCGCAAATCCAAGGAGGACGTAAAACGGGCGTGGGTGAAAGAGTGGAGGAGCACACCGAAGACGGGGCGCTACGCGATGGCAGACCGCTTCCCCCCGTCCCTCAAACCGACAGTGCACTTCAAGACACTTAAACGCGAGGTCTTTGGCCGTGTCACTCAATGCCGAATCGGGCACTGCTTTACCGGCGAGTACTACAGCAAATTTGTACCATCCGAGAACGTTGACTGCCCCTGTGGCGAGGCTTTCCAGACACGCGAGCACCTGCTCCGCGAGTGTCCTCAGTACGAGGACCAACGGCACGTACTCGAGGCAGTATCAAGGGACATCTCCCTGCCTGAAATACTTGGCACGAAAGAGGGCATTGCTGCCTTGGCCGAGTTCCTCGAGACGTCCGGGGCTTTCACCAAGTCCGGCAAGCCACGCCGATCCCCAGATCTGCCGTCCTTCGAGGACGAGCCCGAGCCAGCAGGCACAGACGACGATGGAGATGGATAGCCGAGGCTGACCTGGTCACCCAAGAGCGACGTGCACACCCCCGCTCACCGAACCCCTCTCCCCCTTCCCCTTATTTATTATTTATCTATGTGCTATGGTTATGCGTTATGCGCCGCCGACAACCCCCACGCGCTGGCTCTCGTGAGCAATCTGCGACGTCTCCCCTATAACGGACACCTACACACACACCGGCGGACTTCCCCTAGGAGGACCCACAATATTTATTCGCCCCTCGCGGGCACCGCGTCTTAGTAGTTAGTTTACTTGTTGCGGTATAGAAATGCAGATACAAAAAAAAAAAAAAAAAAACTTATGTCACCTGACATATCATGTGATATTCACGTGCTCGGTTCGTTGTCTTTTCATGTATAGGATAAGTCACGGGGTAATTTCTGCAAAATCAGGAACACCGACTGCAAGCAATACCAGGAATAAACAGTGTGCGGGGAGGCTCCGTGACGAAGGCACGGGTGAATCAAGCTAGTACCGCATGACAGTACTCGTAAAGGAGACTTCATGACCATTTCACCTGACTTAAGTTGATAGGCATTTGAGCTGTGGTCGTCGTGGAATTTGATGATGGCCGATAACATCGTAACATAGCAGATAACTGTAACGTAAAATCCGACTAAACTCGGCGCGTCGATGAATCTCGCGTTTTCAACGCGACGAGTGTGTTCTTTGGGATTGGTGGACAATCAAACTTTGACCCAATGTAGGAAAACTTACCGCCCTGTTGTAAATAGCAGGGAAAAACCACATGAAAGTTAACAAATCCGTTGAGCAGAGATTTGTCATGGGAGGACTAGTAATATTGTAGATACGACACCTCCCTGTGTCGTATGAAACGTACTTCTAGTGCGCCTGCTTGAACAAAAATGAAGCGAAGCCTTACCTGGACTGGGATTCGAGTTTTGCCTTCCCTCATGCAGGGAAGCGGAGGCTTCATTCGCGCAACGCACGCTGACTGAATACTCTATGAAAGATCGAGCCGTGAGTATGTACTTGGATCCGGAGAGAGCTGACTTGTTGGAATAAAAAGAGGACTCGATTGGCGCCGCACAACTAGTTTTCCATCGTTTCAAGTCCTCCATGAGGGTCTGGACGAACGAAATCAAGGTCAATAAGCCGACGCAAATTAGAGTTGAAGCTTACCTGGCGATTTGGATGCAGTAAACTCCACGTCGAGTTGAAGCTGGGTGAAGCTGGGTGGCGCCGAGTTAAACACGGGTACTGAGGGAGTTGCGGAGTATAGGTACTTCAATCCGAGGTCTCGTCGATTGAAATTGAAAGTTGGCTTGGTGTTGGTCGAATATCTGAGGAATTCGATGTCAGCTCGACGCTCAACAGGATAAAATAAAATGAATACCAAGACTAATTGGAATATGAAAATAAAGACTTGGTTGGTTGGGTTGAATTTGATCCAAGCAGAGGGGCGAAAATCTAAAGGAATGAAAGGTTGATTAACGTTGGAACGAGTTGAGGCGGATAGCTTGGGCTTACCAGGTTCCACGCGAGACCCAAGTTCACGTTGAGAGAGGTGAACTCGACCATCCTCAAGTCGAATCTACTAATAACCGTATGTCAAATGGCCATGACATGGAACACCTCAACGATGAAATAAACATAGCTGGAGCCGAAGTATGGTGATAAATTCGAGGTTCAAGTCACCCCCGAGATGCCCGAGATTGAACGTGCTTTAAGAATTAATGAATGTATCCACGGATTGAACATCTAACGAGGATATGAAGCGTCCATGGACGTCATATGAGGTGGCTTGAATTGATTATAGGCTGACCATCGAATGATTAACTGAATATATGATGGATTCAACTTGAACGTCGAACATACCCCGAGTCAAACGAGGGTGGTCTCGAGGTCAAGTTAGAGTGAAATTGAGATCGAGTACCGATAGATGCATCGAAGAAAGGTCAGTGGTATTAAATGAATGCAGAATGAGAGGAACTACATTGGGTACGAGCAAAGGTTCAAGTCCGCACTGTTGAACATTAGACTTATGTCTGTTGAAGTATGTATGTACTAAAGTAAATAGGTTAATGGATGAATGAATGTAATGCATAGGAGGCGGAGGGCTTTCTACCCTAGGAGTCTGCATATCCGGTCACCCAGCCGGTGTGGCTACGGGTCTACGAATGGACGCCACCTGCCCCGAAGTTCACCTGAAAGACGAGCGTGGGGCGTATTCTTGGTCGGTGTTTTCGACCTACCGTATTCTGTCTTCATCGAGGGGATGTACGAGAATAGTTGAGATGTGAAGCATACATTGCTCACACAAGTATTGATGGGTGGGGCCGAATTTCGTGAATTCAAAATGTCTACCCAAATATAATTCGAAACTTGATGTTACCCCCGCCACCTTGCTTACCTCCGGAATCAATTGGTAAGAGTTTCGCGGCGTGGAACCTGACCGTTCGTTAATGATCACGGATCGGCCCTTAGAACAATGACAAACATCTAGTGAGATTAAAGCTTAAACACCACCCAAGTATTTTAAAGCCAAGTCACGCACGGCAAGGGGGGTCAAACCACCGGTGAAAATTCCTAATAGCGTTGACTTCCGGTCCGTCGGCGTTGAAGACTTGCGGTGGCTTTGAGAAAGTTCAGTCCTGCAAGTTAAACTGAATCACACTGAGTGAGGCTGGCTAAGTGTTTTTTTCTATCTTTCGTGCTTTTTGACCCAACTGTCATGTAGGCCCTCGTTGCGTCCCACGAGAGGTAAGACTGCGCCAACATATGCAGCTGACAATCTTTCCCGTCTTGAACGCGAACCGCGACACCTCAATCTAACCCCTGGCCTGAGGACGTTGTAGTTAGGATTCCACTAGCAATGGAAGAAATCACCCACCGGAAGGAAAGGAAGCCTTAAACCGGCATCAATTTGATGTGAGAGGGACTGCGGTGCTAAAGTCGGAGTTTAACGTGTTAGGTGAGACCGGAGTTTCTGTTCCTGCGTTGAGAAGAGTGAAGGGTGGGGAATGGAAGGAGCCTACCTGAAGCAGAAATGCAACGCAATGCACCTGAGTAAGATTTCCAATGTTAGTACATCGCGATGATGCGTTATCTTTGTGGCGCTATGGACCGAGAGTCCAAGAATTGCGATCTGGGTGCATCCGAGGATGAAGGAGGAAGAAGCAGCAGAGAACACTCGGGACCATTAGGGGATTTTTAGAGTGGACGGCAAGGTGGTCCCAAAAAAGTCAAGTCCGGCAAAGTGACGCCGTAAACGAGGGGGTCGATTCCTCCGAATACCTCCCGACAAGCTGCACAACCTACGTGTGTGCATAGCCTCCATTGCTGTGGTACGATTTTCCTTCCGCGCTCTTTCCAACGACGTCGTTCAATAGCCAGGCTGTGGCTTGAAAGAACAATTTTTAAGCCGTCCACAAACTCACTTTAGTTTTCGGCAGCGCCGAAATCGAACTCAATCTACCGAAAATCGAACTCAGTGCATGATCAGGTTATAGACCCTAGAGGCCCGGAGAGGAGGGGCTTGCCATCTGGGACATTGATCACTGCCAGACCCTTCTCCTGGGCCAGGGGATAATTCTCTCCATTCGCGGTTCAGTCCGGACTGAAAGATGAAAGTGTTTGTCGTGTAATAATTGAGAATGGGTTCAAGTGACCCCTGATATCTGGCAATCAAGCAGACTAAGATCGAGCTTGCATCACTCCCAAGTCCAGCACCGACTTCGTTGGCGCGGCGTGTGCGCGGAATCAACACGGAGAAGTGCCGCCGTATCAGGTTAAACCTCTCTTTATGCCCTACGTCAGGTCCATGCATCTGCTCTGTCCCTTATGATCAACCGCTCTGACTTCGTAAACAACTACTGTACGAGTTTAGGAAGAACAGGTGATGTATTATGCGGCGTTGATGTGTAATTCCCACGGTTGAACCCTTCCAAATTCACACAAAACTTAACCGGGATGTCCTATTCTGAGAGGATTATTTCCACTACCACTGAGAGCTACTGCCAATACTAATACTGACCAACGGGCCGAATCAGATGTCAATTGAGGTTACCCGTCATTCTTATGTCCTTGGACTCAAACACTCTCAATCATCAAGGAATCCTCGCACATTAATATTACATGTGGTACTGAATCAAGCAGCCAAATCTCCGCTCGGTAAAGGGTACTGGGCAATCCATGTTGACGCGCGTCGTAGCTTGTTGCGTGACGGCGTCCGCAAAAGGAACAACGCCGAGATCGCCGACTGGATTTCCCACGGTTTCACTTTCAGTTTTACTACCGTTTCATTCGCTCTGCCCGACTCGCAGTTAATTGGCCGTGCTCTGACCTTGTTTTAAATGGTTAATCAGTAGGCCGCTGTTCGAAATTTTATGCTAGTTCGCAGTATCCTCATAGTGGATCGGGCTGGCCGGTTTACTGCAATTCATACCGTGTTGCACTACGGTAGAATTCAGGGCTTCGGTACAGAATTTTCCTTGAGACTCAGGTAGCATTTTCAGGGCCCACATTCCCCACTCCCGTTGAATCTGAACCAATGGAGACAAAAACCCAAACAGTTGCGGTAATTGTGCGCTAACCTTTACCCGAAAGGATTACTCGCAGTTCCTCACCCGACAAGCTTGCTTCGCATGCTGACGAACTTGTACAACTCCCGCTATCCTACAAAGTGACGAAGTATGTGGGGACTCGTAATATCAGTGCCTGGCCCGAATTAATCAAAAGCACGGGAAACCCACAAAGTACAGACACGACGGACACGGTCACAGGATCTGTTAACTGGACCGTGGGAAGCCGCACGTGACTTAAATCCAAGCGATGCCACTTGTTGCGCACAGTGTTGCAGTTAAGGGTTAAGGCCTTAACATTTTAAGGGCTTAAGTTAAGACTAAGAGTTGCCCTTAACAAGCGGCCAGAAATTTGTAAAGCCCTTATTAAGGGTTAATGATGGGATCACCAGACCACACTTTAGAGCAACCCACTCGCGCTGCGTCAATGCGGGATGCGGAAATGCCCAAGGTTAAGATAATTGCCTATTTAAACATGACCTTTAGCAGAAAAATCCCTCTTTCTTTCGTGAAAGGTGTGTGGTCGGCTAGTTTCCCACGGTTCAGTTATTAAATCGGGGCTCTTGCAGCTGTGATCAGGTATAATCACGATGTCAGCAATGAAGATAAAGTTCTATCTGCCTGCCGTACACTTTCCTGGTGTCCCATTGGCATCGGGAATCTCTTTGGTGGTGCAGCCAAGCACCCAATCGGGAAAGCCCACTGTTTACGCTTAGATGGTGTTAAAGGATCTCTTCACATGAAGTTCCTTCAAGGAGTGAAGCTCATCGAGTTGTCGAGCAACGAACCTGACCCTGGGGTTCCGGTGATGATTTTGAGAGGTAATTTCCGCATTACCATTTTGGGTGTTAAGCCTTAATTACCCCTTAAAATCACACCTTTAATTAAACCTTAACAAGTCATAAGGCCTTAGCTTCCAGTGGGACCCTTATTAAGACCCTTAACTGCAGCACTGGTTGCACATCTCGTCTCTTCACTCGACGGACGCTGGCCCTGCAAACAACAGCGCACGATGTCGTCCCATGCTGGCTCCAGAGGAGACTCAGCATGGGTGGGCCATTGCACGACCTGCTTTGGCTGGAGACACGCCTCCGTATCACTTAGGGCTCCAACCGTTTCCGTTTACTTCCGTTTATTTACCGTTTAACCGTTTAAATTTACCGTTTAGTTTACGGGTGGCCGTAAACGGTAAATAAACGGTTAAACGGTTGCCAGCCAGAAGGTAAATTTCAGAGGGATATGAGTTCATTTTTACATTTCAAAGACTCTTTAAAGGTTGGATTTCGACATGCCCTGACCACATCCAACTCTCACCAAGCCCCAAAGTGAGTTTTGGAGCGTGAGACCCGGCCGGCAATATCCGGCATCAGAGCAGAGTTTGAACTTCACGAATTCAAAAGGGATTATATTCTCTCTCTTACTGGCACTGCTGGATCCTACATCCTCAGCACTCCTAGCCACTGAAACAGTTACTCCCAGGTTTTACAGATGACATCACCGAGGCAAATGCCCATGTCAGCCTGATGTTGGGTTTCACTCTTTTGTATGGTCTGCTTCCAACTGCGAGGTTTTGATCTTCGAGGGTGTTTCAGGTTTATAGACAACCAAGGAACCTGTTGAAGAGGTTCTTCTTAAGTTCATGAACGACGGAAAGAAAATGTCCGTCAACTTACCATTTAAAACTGTTTTAAACTGTTTTAAACTGTTTATCTACCGTTTCCGTTTAGTTTACCGAGATCTGTAAACGGTAAATAAACGGTTGGAATCCTAGTATCACTGCACGCGTTTTCTCAGAATACACCGCCAATTGGCACACACATAGGGTCCACCTGGAGCCGCTCTGGTGGATACATGCTCGCTCCACCTGGACCCATCTGACTGAAAGCTGGCCGCCAGCCTATTACGGAATAGGTCCACAGTGGAGCCACCTCAGAGTGGCGGCCAGCTGACGCTCCAGCTGAGATGACTGTGGGCTTCCAGTCGCAGACCAGGTGTAGTATAAGTATATTATTTGCTGGTCGATTCACACAATAGGCAATAGCAATAGAACACCGAATAAATTTGTACGACCGCACAAAACTGTATGTACAGATACCGGTACTTATCGCCGATCGAGACCACTCACGATACCAACACCTTCAATTGAGTTTGTCCTTGTACGAACGCAAGGCAGCAGTTCTCGTCGCAGTTTTGGTTGTAGCTTCTTGAGTAGGATGAACGGCACCGAGCTTTTCCTTCCACCAGGTCGGCAATAACCAAGACATTGTCGCGGCCGGTTCTGCGTCAACGCCAAGACAAGCTTGGTGGTAAAACCAGCGTTGAAACACGGACGCGGGAGAGCAACTCAACTGGTGCCAAGACTCTTAAGTCCTTGATGCACCAGAGGTTTTGAATTTTGCGAGTATTCTGTCGTAGGTTTTGGTCGCTGCCGCCTGTCGGATTTGTGAGGTTCTTGCCAGGCCCATACATCAGGAAAAACTCTCCCCAGGGAATTTAGGGGTAATTTGGTTCCCCCATAAAAAATTAGGCTAATTCGGCCAAATTCTCCCAATATGCCCTAAGGGAGTAGAATTACCTAGTTTTGCATTGAATCTAGGTGCTAGAACAACACAAATGCTTAACTTCTGGGGGGACCCTGACCACAAAACGGCAAACAATACACCAAGTAACCAGCATGTTTGAAATAATTTTTGCATCTTGGGCCGGGCATCTCGGAGTCGACTACTTGTTGTGGCACTCACTGCATCTTTTCTGGTTTCGACAGGATAAGACACCCACCACAACACCGCAAACTTTCGGATTTTGTTGAAGATTTTTTAACCTCTTCGTTGGAAAAGAAAGTTGCGCAAGTCTTACACGACCCTATACTCCGCCGGATCAAACTTGACCACGTGAGGGCCGAAATGGTTCGTTTTGATTTGAGCACAACAAGCTCAAACACTCTTCTTCCTTCCTTCTTCCTTCCATCCGCCGTTCCCCTCCTTTCTGGACTCCCACTCTTTTTTAGAGACCTGTTATTCCTCAGCCCAGACCATCTGATGCCTGCTGTGAGTGTTTTATGTCCTCTCCTCCCGCTTCATCTCACCCGCTGTTTTCCCGAGTAATCCATTGCGAGTTCTCTGTCAAGCGCAGGAACCTATTGGTGTCATCATTGTCCTGGAAATTCGGTGAGCTTGGCCCCTTGTAGCCCACTGCTCTACCTCATTAACAGAATTTCCTCACTGCGGTCCCGACCGCCCTGCATCTCCCTCCAGTCCCACTTGTTTCCTTCTTCAATGACCTCGTCGCATCATCTATACCACCAGCTTTCCCCAAACCCTTCCTTCCTCCCCGTCTCGAGTCGCTCTGCCTCGTACAATCTCGTACAATCCCACCGCGGCCAGAACTCGCCGTTTAATCACACGCCTTCAGAGATTTGCTCACACGCCTTCCAAAAGTTTCACACACCGCCGCGCACTTCAAACTCCCCTGTATCACTCTGTCCCGTATAGGGCGTCGCTCTTTTCTTTGTGACCTTGTGACCTCTCAAGGAATCCCCTCAAAATTATTTCCTCAATATGTCTCGCCCTCTTTGCGTTCTAGCTTCGACCCTCAAATTCGCAAATTCGCCGCACAAACGATAGTTGGCGCCAAAACATAGCTCTCCCGCACGCAGGCAAGTACCACGGCCCAACATCTCCAAGCACAATGCAATAGCGACAACTGAAATGTCCAAACCTACAACACGAGGCCGCGCCGCCACAAACACCACGGCAAACACATCACCGAAGCCAGCGCCTCAAGCATTGAAGTATCATCAAACCAAAGACCGCGCTACTCGTTCTACAGCAAATCTAACCTGATGTCCACTCTCAAATGTCTGCAATTGCATCTTACCCCAACCTAGGTTGAGCTCCGAACAGTATTTCTCATGGGCTAACACATTGTTACAGGTATCACACCGTTTCTCTCTGACACGACCTCGGCACTGACATTGTACGTCAAAAAATATGTCTATTCTTCCTCTCGGTCTCAATTCAATTTCAGACCAACACACCTCTCCGTGTACCCTGAATGTTACCTTGAGTCGAGGTGGGTTTCGATTCTGATTATCATCAGTAAGTTCGGCGCTATAGTGTGGGGAGCACGGAGAAGGCTTGTTTGTTTTAGAACCGTACATATTTCTGTCGCATCCTATCATATAGACTATCCTACACCCATGTATGCTACATATTGTGGAATGCAAACAGTTTTGGCCACAAATACGTTGAATACCGTGAACCAGAACAATTTGAAAGCAACCAAAAGCTGTGAATGTTCGGCAAATGTGTGGGATACTGGCGGAAACTTGAGGTAAGTTTCCCCTAAATTATTTGAAGAGTCCAGAGAAAGGAAATGAACCTTAGAGCGAAAATTCGGTCGGATTTCCCCAAAGTTTGGGCTAATCTGGCCTTATTCCCAAAGGAGGTGTTTCCTGATGTAGAGTGCTCGTGCCCTTGGGACTCGAGTTTGGAGGCGCGGGTGGATGCATGAACCGCTCCTCCGGTTGCCCAGGAAGTGGGGATGAGCGCAAGATGAGCGGGGATGAGCGAAACGAGAGAACAACATGCACGTGACTGTAGACACAAAGCCAAACATCACGCACGGACCCAATCCATCTCTTCCAAATATTCCACCCGTGCGAAATCGGTCGGTGCAGTCGCCTCTTGTCTGTACAGGCCATTTTTATTGGGGTCTTTGGATCAGCAAAGTCATCGAACGGTTCTCGTCTCAGGCTTCAACTTTGAAGCTTCCAAGTCAAGTGAAGAGGTGCCCCAAAGCCCCCGAAGCGGCCGCACTGCGGCAATTTCAGTGAGGAACCTCAAATGAAATGCATTGCCAACGAGAGCATGATTAATTCTCAATTTAATGCATCAATGCACTCAGATTCGATGCTAAAGAGATGAGTTACACCACCGCAAACTCGGGTGGCGTTCCAGCTGGTAGCCAGCTGATCCCAGCTGGGCCCATACTTCGTAAAACCTGGGTTCCAGCTGAAGTCTTTATGTGGTGGCCGCGTGTGAGCACTTTGGCGGTGTACCTACACGAGAGAGGGTAACATTGGGCGCTGGAGTGGAGTGCTAGGTGAGTGAGCTCAATGTTTGTTCATAAGGACAGTAGGTACTAGGATCCGGCTGCGCATTACTGAGATAGAGCCATTGACGGCCCGCAGCACAATGTAACATCGCCGCCTGCAACACGGCGGTGTGCAGTGCTGCGGTATACTGGGCACTAAAGATGTGCCTTGAGCCAGTAACCTGCGCGTTCGATGCGAGCCCGGAAGCAAGTGGATTCCGGCTCACCTGCGCATCGGCTGTTTAGCCTTGGCAATGAGCCAAATGAATGCCCCCCACCGCACGTGCATGAGGTCATACTGCGATGAATTGCTAAGTAACCTCCATGTGCACTATTCTTATCCCGCCGCGCAGGTCATTTATACAGCAACTTATTTTACTTGGGCCCTTGAAGTCAGGGACAGACCGGTACCGCGCGGCTGCCGAGAGCCACCGCGATGTGAAATGTGTGACGTGCCGGAGTGAATACACTTGCACCGTACAGATTAGGCTCCGAATCAATCCGAGGCCGTTGGACATGGCTGACATCCCGAAAATCCACCATATAGGCCTATGCTATTAGAAACCACATTTGGACCCACTCACCTTCGTCACCGCATCAACACCTCAGAGAGCACACAACCTGGAAACACACGCACCTCACTGCGCCTCTCAAACAGTGCACAGGTTCCGCCGCGAAGTGGGACTGAAGAGCAAAGCTAGGGCTCCAACCGTTTCTGTTTACTTCTGTTTATTTACCGTTTAATCGTTTAAATTAACCGTTTAGTTTACGGATGGCCGTAAACGGTAAATAAATGGTTAAACGGTTGCCAGCCAGAAGGTAAATTTCAGAGGGACATGAGTTTATTTTCGCATTTCGAAACCTCTTTAAAGGTTCGATTTCGACACGCCCCACATCCAACTCTCACCAAGCCCCAAAGTGAGTTTTCGAGCGTGAGACCCGGCCGGCAATATCCGGCATCAGAGCGGAGTTTAAACTTCACCTGATAACATGAATTCAAAGGGGATTATACTCTCTCTCTTACTGGCACTGCTGTATCCTACATCCTCCACACTGCTAGCCGCCGAAGCAGTTACTCCCAGGTTTTCCGGGCCAGTCAAATGTCCATGTCGGCCTGATGTCGTGTTCACTCTTTCGTATGGTCTGCTTCCAACTGCGAGGTTTTGATATTTGAGGGTGTTTTAGGTTTATAGACAACAAGGAACCTCTTGAAATGGTTCTTCCAGAACTCATCTCAAGCTCATGAACGACGGAAAGAAAATGTGCCTAAACTTACCGTTTAAAACGGTTTAAAATGGTTTCAAACTGTTTCTCTACCATTTCCGTTTAGTTTACCGGGATCTGTAAACGGTAAATAAATGGTTGGAGGCCTAAGCAAAGCAACCTTGTTCCAAAAGAGGAAGAGATTGGCAGATTGTTGTGGTGTACGCGTCATGGTTCTGGAAACGGAAATCGTTCTTCGCTGTGTCCTACCCATTGCGTGTGTTTAGTAGCCGAAGTGAGACTCTCACACGAAGGGGGAAGAGTAGAGTCAAAAATGGACGAGATAAAGAAGCCTGTACACGCGGCGACTGTCAGGTGGCAGAGCGATGCGTTTGCCGCGGAGCATGCAGTACTGATTGGGGAGAGGAGTTGCATAGGACACGAGGGCACTGGCGGAGTCCGGAGGGCGGGTTCCAAGGGCAGTTTATCTGAGATTCGGCAAGTCGGAACACCACACCGTCAACATCGAATTTATCGAGCCAGCTCTGGGCATCCGAGAGCCCATTTATCGGCGGCGTGGGGATTGAGCCAGGTGAAATTTTCGTGGGGGAGCAGGCGCCTAGGCCTACCAACCGTGTCAACAAAATAAAGAGAACCCACATTCTTTTAGTGAGTGTTGAAGAAGTAGATCGCAATTTCGCGACTGCTGTGGCGTGGTTAGGAGAGGGACGATAAATTATAGTTGAGTACTGACTCTGCTGGCAATGGTTGAACAAATTTGCCCCCGAATTCAAGGGACTCGGCGTTGAGCCACGCAGCATATTGATGACTGAAGGCTTGGGGACGAAATGAGATCGAGTAAATAAGTGGATACGAATCGCCGTAGTGTACCTTCCTGCGGCAATATATCGAAAGGGGATCCAAACTGGTACTTTTTGGCGGTCCGGTGTAGAAGTATGGGTTGCTCCTCCAAGGGAACGTGAGGTGCCTGGTCGTGCCGGGTGGGCGAGAGTACGAGTGCAGTGAAATGCCGAGAGCCCGAGGGGATAATCTGGAGTAAGGATAGAGGAACATAAGGACTCAGAATGAAAGAAACTCAGCTCAGAGGGAACAAGGAGGCTCAGGAAGATCACTTGGATATAGGATGGTTGTGGTGGGAGGCAAGGAGCGAACTCCTGTACATGACAGCGGTAACTACATAAATACGATCGGTGCGCAAATATAAGTAAAGAGTCCGTGGGGAAAACCTCAGCTAGCGCAGACCTCCGGCAAACGAACCAACCGGAAGCTACGCAAATACGGAATAGGGAGAGCACATCCCCCGCAAGATGTTGACAAGTGGGGGCCCAAGCCACTATCGGCTCGATCCGGCGTAGTCCGAGAAGGCCGACGACTCGGGTCTGGCGCGTCGCTTTGGCGGTACATAAAAAGAATGCCGAAAGAGTCTGTAATAAGTGGATAGGTAAGTAAAGAAATGAGGGTATGAGTGAGTAGGTGAGATGAGAAACATAATAGCTGAGAAGCAATAATCTTCGCCGTCATTGAAAACTCGATGCTGAAGCATTGGATAAACTGTAGTGAGGTGCAAGTAGCGCTCGAGGAAATACTGTACCATTACGTTCAAATCGACAGTCACGCGTCACGCACCCCCCTGTCGATATCGAATTTTGGTCGTGGCCACGCGTCACGGACGCCGATGTCGAATAGGTTCAGCGGTTCATCACGCTGCCAAAAAATCGCGTGAAACTGCATGAAAAATCCCTACAACTCCCTGCCCATGGGTGAGTGTGCTTTAAACCGGTTCCTGGGCCATTCACACCCACAACTCTAAAATTTGAGGGTGTGGTTGGGTTTCTGGCCTAAAATCAACTTAAAATGGCCTGCAAAAAGAGCCCAAAATAAAATATCAATGAGGATTCAACACACTGTGCAAATATTCCTGTGCCAACCCAAGAAATTACCTCCAACAGAAGGTAAGATTTGCGATCAATGTCGAAATTTTTGTCTTGTCACGCACCTTTCGGGGGGCTGTCGAAATGTCGAATTGGTTGAACCGGTCACGCGTCACCCCCCCTGTCGATTTGAACGTAATGGTACAGTAGATGCCAGTGGATATGCAGAAATATGGTGCTCGCTTCAAACCGGTGGTCGAGGTGGTCGAGGTGGTTAGGGCGCGCAACAAAACTCGACGCGGTCAGGTGATCGTGGATGCCGGACTCGGGAAACACCGGAAAGCACCCGAGGCGATGTGTGAGCCTTAGGGCACTTCCACACCGGCCATATCTGTTCGCAGCTTAGGAGACAGGCTTTTCCAGTCCATACGTTGGCAAAAGCGAGACTCTGATATTGACCGTGCGTCCATGTTCGAGCGGCTGTAAACGTAACATTAACACGGGGCAGATAGCTGGAATGGAGAATAAATACTGACTGAATGCATGAGCTAAAGTTGGGTCGTGGATGTAATGGCCTGACGCTGAAGATTAACTACCGCGCATATCATGATTAATGTGTGCAATCTGAACGATTCACCCGTCCAGTGGAGGATATCAAGGGTCCCTGGGCCGCCTCTGCCTCGATTTAACTCGCAGATTTAACCCAAGCAGGGAGAGGTAGAGCTCACAGGCCTGTGGCGAGAATTATCTGCGACGATGATTAGAATGAGGGGAAGACGAGCGACAAAAAGAAGCTAGATCACCTCGTCCACCCCTTCAATTACGGTACCATTGCTTCAGAACTATCTTACCCCTCTTGATTCCACTGCCACCCGCACTCAATGGTTCGAAAGATGAGATTTCGGGAACGAATTCAGTTTTTTCAGGATATCTGAACAAAACGTCGAGTCCATAGCCATCACGGCACTTATTAGGCTGACAAGAGGATAATTCGACTTGGGAGGCGGGAGTACGGTGATGACCTTGCCCGCACGCTGGCAGTGAGCCGATTGGTGAATGGAGCAATGGTCCTCGCGAGCTCGATCGTAGATACCGATGCGTCAACAACCAGAACCGTCTCTGTAAGATATAAGCATTGAACGAGGAAAATGTGAAGAATCGGCTTAACATGCCTTATACCAAAGGTAAATTTCGCTCACCGGAAATAGTGGATGCGGATGACCTCGAATTTGTCGTTGGTCGCGTTCCGGACCGCGGAGAGTGGGCATTCATCGAACGTGTGGGTTGTGCCGGCATATTGGAAGCGGCGGATGATCCCGAACAAGCTGTTGTTCCCCGCAATCATCGCCACAAACGTGTTGAAGGATAGCACATATATATGTCCGAATAGCATTGACCATTTCTGGTGAATTGATACACACTTGCGAGTTTCAACATAAATTGTCATGAATTCATGATGCACATAATATGGCAACTCAAGCGTCATGAAAGGGATGTTGAAATTCAAGTACCCATTCCTGACGAAACATCATGAAACCTGGGGGATGTGTCAACAGAGACACTGTCGAACTCAGGCTCGCGGTGGTTTGTGTCAGTGGCGACACTCTCGGGTGTGGATCACTCCAGTCTGAAGTGACAAGGCACGACATTGTCGGCAACAGGCAAGGCACGACACTGTCAACACGGCCGTGATGCCATCAGATTTGCCGTTTGCGGGCACAGGGGTGTATCAATTTTTTTTTTCAATCTTGCTCTTCCCCCCCACACCGATCGCCATGGATGACGCCAAACTGCTCGCCAATGTCACAATGGGCAACTTGCTTGAGTTCCGGTCATTGGTGTGTCCCTCCTCGGTCGCTCCCAGTCTATGCTGGCCTTCACTTACCACGTTGTTGATGCCGCTGTATTTGCATGTCTAATGGAGTTCCCTTACATGAAGACGGACACCGATGTCGCCAATTTTACTGCGTGGATCACCAGTTTGAATAATAAAAAAGTTCAAGGTTCGTCAAGTCATGCATTTGTAATGTCTAACGCGTACTCAATCCCAATAGATTGGTGGAGAAACAAACTCCAGTACCCGTGGATCCTACCATCACTCATTAAGTCTCGATCGCGCATCCACGCCGCCGACTGGGACATCACCGAATCTTCGACGAATCTCAACGAGGGCCAACATCACTGGACAAACCAGCGCACTGGGGTCAAATTATCCCCTTACGAGGCGGTAGAAACGTACGTGACCCTGTATCAATTAATTGGAATCGTTCTTCTGATTAAAGTCCTGCATGCTCAGTGCACGTAAACTCGACTTCCAGACTGCGTGTGAGGTAAAAGACAGTCTCGAGACCGGTATCCTCCACAATAATTCCAATAATATCCTTCATCGCATGGGGCGCAAGGTTCAACGTAGTGTCAACGCGGCGGCAAAATCCAGGGAAGCGGGTAAACAACTGACCGAAACTGAGGAGCTTCAAGCTCAGTACGAGGAGGCAAAAGCGGTGAAGAAACTATCAGATCAGCTTGTGAAGGACGCACAAGTAAAGCTGTCGGCGGCGAAGGGTACAACTCGTAGGAAGCGTGGCGTGGCGACGGCGGCAGCATCACCGCTGCTTCAGGCTACGTCCTCTGGGAGCGTAATTACGGCGCGCAGACCCCACGCTAATTCAAAGACAGTCACAGCACCACCTTCTGCTCCCGACATCGCGCCTTCTGTCATGGCGGACGTTCTACCCGCCGTCAACGACGAGCCGCCGTTCTCCGGTGTCGCGTTGATTGGTGCTGATCCCAACCCATTACTGTCTAACGATGACTTCGCTCATTTTAGTGATGCGGCATTCTGGAATACTTTCGAGTTCCACACTCCTCCCGTCCCCCAGATGTACGGCTACGTCTCATACGACAATGTGGCAAATAGCGGCACCATTCCCATGGATAAAGCTCCGTCGGAGGCCTCCACTTCATTCTCAGCGCCTCCACTCGGAGGATCCGATCTCTTGGATCTGAGTTTATTTACCTTCTTCGACCCGCCGTCGACCAATGGTCCCATTCCGGGGAGTTCGCACGGCGAATACACTGAGCCCGGGTCCGTCAATGAGACCGAGGAGTCTCATATGTTTCCGAATCACTACACTCCTTCCGCGACCGACCTTCCTCGCCTTCCCCGTCCCCCGTCCACCCCTGGCTCTCCGCGGATGGACTCTCCCCCGCCGATCGAAGCTTTGAACGCGGAATTGGATCCTCGCAATATCCTCAAGTCTCCTCGCCAACGTAACACCACGAGACGTTTCCGCGAACTGGACGACTCTGCTGAACAAATAAACGCCAAAAAACTTAAAAGCAGGCGGGTACGAGTCTCTGTTTTCTGTCATTCTTTGAACTATGACTGACCCGCTTCTACAGTGACAAATTTGGGTTCGTTCGGCGTCTGCAGTGATCTAGTAGTTGGCATTGCATACAAGACCCTGATAGAAAGTCTTTACCCTGGAATGTGATCCCCCCGTATGCATGAACTCGTCGTGCCAGAACTTGAAGTCCAAAGTTGAATTTGCACACAGGGGTAAGATGCGACACTGTCGCATGTTGTTTAACGCTCCAGACTGGGGAGGTTTATGCGAGAGTGTCGCAGCTGATGGCGCCGCGTCCGGCGAGCGTGAGCTCGAGAGTGTCGCGGTTGGTTGATCCCCTGAAACCTGAGAATTATCTTGAAATTCATGACAAATCCTTCTTACAGTGATTGATCTTATATTATCTCAGTATCATTTATAAGAGTCTCCATATGTTTGCTTCGCGGCCCTAGTGCTCAATTCTGTAGGAGACATGCCGCTATGACGCCTGTACAAAGAAATATTAACGTGTCGAGTTTCCGCGCAATTGCGGCACAAACCCGGCAGATGCCGTCAAACTCATCCTGCAGCCTACGCATATCTTTTTCCCAGCTTCAGTATAGAAGAAATGTAAATCACATTGGTATCGTGAACAAATGGTAGTTATCCATTGTCCCTAATTACCCATATTTAAGAAAACAACGCAGAAAGAGTGGTACTCGTGGAAAGTGTCACAAAGAGAGTGCGACAAACAAAAGAATGCTCAAACGAGAGCGTCAGTGTATATATAGGTATTGGTAGTCCACCTCTCAAGCCTGATAGACGAAGCAGTCATCGATAAAGGCCCAGGCTGGTGCGGGGCTGCCGACGAATGCGAGCACATCGCTGCCCGTGCCGGTTGCCGTCGCCTGCACAAACTGCCAATCACTGAACCCACTGAAGCTGCCTACAGTGGCGCCATTCCATTGAATATCAACATTCGCGGATGCCTCCACTGCCGACCCCGAGAACGCCGTGTTCATGAAGCACTGGATGGAATACGAAACGCCGGCCTTGGTCGCAAGTGGGGCAGCGGGTGAGAGCGTACCCAACAGAGCGTCGACATCTTCCGCGGAGCCGAGCAGGCCGACGCTGTGGCCAGTATATGCGTAGGGTGGGTGGAAGAAGATCGACGCGTCCTGGGAACCGCCGCTCGGTGAGGTGCCAGTCCAGGTCGCATACGACGTGGTGAAGCAGAAGTCATCACACGCAGTGTAGCTCTCGAAGCCACCGTCGGGGAGAACAGAGATACGCTTATAGCCGCGGGAGTAGGTGACGACGAGGTCGCCCTGGCCCGTGTTAACAGCCGTGGACTCGTCAGTAACAAGATAATACTGCCGGACGGTGAGACGACAGAAGCAGAGCATGAAGTATAAAATATATACCATGGCGCAGGTATACGTGGTAGGGAGGCCGTCGACGAGTGCGCGCCAAATGTTGAAGTAGGCGCATCCACCACCTACAGGGTCGATTCCACGACCATTGCAAAGCTGCGCGCACGCGTTCACATCGTACCTGTCGATGAAGGCGAAGCCCATAAACTAGATGGTTTTGGTCAGCATTGCTATCATAAAACGAAAGAAGGGCATATGATAACAAAATTGTCGCCAGAAAGTCAATTCGCAAACGGCAAGGTGCGGGAAGATAAAAATACCGACGAATGACAGAAAGTTACAAAAATAAAATGAAAGACGGGCCCGGAAGGAACGGCATCGAAGAAAGGATAGTAGTACTCACGCCGGGAGCGTTATTCGCGCCGCCAGTAGGGCCGAAGACAAGTGAATAGCCGTCCGGATCCGCGGGGTCAATCAGGCTCTGGAGACCCCAGCCGCTGCTTTGGGTAATGAAGGTCAGCGGAACGGTATTGTTATCGACCTGCACGGGATGTGAGACTATTCCACAGGGGACAGAATATAGTCACTTGCCTGCGGGTACGATGCCTGACCACCAAAGTTGGTCTTCTCAGAGGCGTTGTGGATATCCCCATACGCAGCACACTTGAGATTAGATTCCTCGCTGAAGACAAAGTCGAGGAGATAGTTGTTAAATTCGTAGTACAGGTTGACAAACACTAGATTGATGTTGTCAATGTCAGAGACTTCAAGTCATACCGAACACGAAGTTAACATGCCACAGCCATCGATAGTCGCTGCCCATGTCAAGCAAGCGTCAACGTTGTATGTCGAGTTTGGAACGAGTGTGTATGTGAGGAAAGCGGTACCCTCAATGGCTGCATCGTGCTGGTCGGCGGGCAGACCTGCAAAGATCTCCTCAAAGCCCGACTGGCGCCTATCAAAGCGGCCGAAGTAGTGGCGGGGCCGACGACGGTGGGCGCTATTCAAGCCGGTGACATCCGCAACGCTGGCACTCGTCAAGACCCCATCGATTGCGGTGACGCCAGTCGGGGGGATATCCGCGTCTGGCGCCTCGTCGTCCGGCGCACCCGATTTCTGATTCACTTGCTTTACCGTCTGAGCGATGAGATCAGCGTCGGTTGTCGGCCCATCAGACGACTGCGTTATCGATTGATTAAAGGCGCCTTGCTGTCCTGGCGGGACGATAGCGCTCGCCGCTATGATGGACGGTCAATGAGGTCAGGATATAGAGGCGGGAAATCTCACAATCTAGGACGAGACTTATGACGAGTGTAGAGAGTGCAAGAAGGCGTGAGGACGATAGCATCCCGAAGTGAACCAAGGCCAGGTGATGTCAAGGCCTGGCGGTGCTTGATGTTTCTTATACATGCGCGCTCAAGACTCAAGAAGCCGGGCGTCAAGGAACAAGGGTTTGCGAAATGTTGTTCGTGCCTGTGGGCATCTTCCAACTGTCTAAAGACGCCAATTGTCAAGAGACTGATGTTCAAAAGCATAGCAGCCGTAGGCAGGTGCAGCGGGGAACCCCAAGTTGAGATGATTTGTAGCGGGATTAAAACGCCATAGAGATCGCCACGTTCGTACGTGGGAGAGAAGAAGCCATAACCGTGCCTGTCAAGGTTTCACCGCTGATCGTCGACTTAATTCGGTCCGTTCTTTTCCGCCTTAACCTCCTCAATACCCTTAGCTCAATTGAGCCCGGCCGCGTAAGCCATTGAGCACACAAATAAGTAGTCTACATTCCTCGCCATGTGAACTAGATATACCCATTGTAAACGAACTAGAGCCCGCTCCTTCGCTATAACGTGCCAGTTTGCAACTTAATCATCAATAGATATGTATGTCACAATTCAACACACTTAGTCCGGTACCTACTAGGCTTCGCGGCGCTTTTAAAAGCTGGCTGCTGACGACCGATCATCGATCAACACGTACCTGTGTGTTGTGCTCGGTAAATCTTCCAACCGGGCCGAATTTAACTTGGGGACTTGTTGGCAGAAACCTTCGAAGTAAGATTTCAGGGATCCCAAGAGCGCGTACATCTGTTCGAAGTATGGGGGAGAATGGATTAGACGAGATAAGATATTTAGGTCGACTATATGACAGGGGAGATGCTGGCTATCAGCATGGAAAGATAGATGGATGCAATGGCAGCGTCGTTTTTATAGAACTGCAGTATGATCGGAAGCTGTGAGGCTAAGTAGTTCCTGAACGGAGAGTCGTAGAACATGATGATCCGGGTCGGGAGGGATTTACTTAGACTGCAGAAGCTTGAGTCGGTAAAACTCCGTCTGACGAGCAGGCCTATCTACTACTGAACTACTGATTATTTATACTCTACAGTGGAAACACTACAGACTGTGGATAACTAGGGAACACTACGAAATGCTGCGGAATGACTGCGGCAGCACTGCCGCTGGTGCAGCCTTGTCGCAAGCCTGCGGCTGCAATATTGGAACACGGCGCGAGAGCCGAAACGAACCCTTACAGAAGCGGGCCAGAACTCTCAACCCGTACCCGGACCCGGCTGACCCTCGGGTCCAAACCCGCGCGTGGATCCGATATGCGTGACTATTTTTGGTCAAAACTGATTACAATCTGGTCCCTGGCATAACATTCCCGTCGTGAATGAATGCTAATTCGGTAAGTAAGCACCTGGTCCCCGTCTCATGACCCCCGTATGAAGACCTCGCTCGGTGCAGACTTCAACGGTGAGATCAATCTCGCGCAAGACCAAATTTTCGTGATGGACGCACTCATCTCGAAACCGCGGTACAGTTATAACATTCGACTGGAGATATCACACGTTTTTCATCCTGCGTGTCCACCAGCGTCCGTCCAGTACCTCAGTACCTGCGACAGCGGTTAGGCTTAGATAATCCACCCTCGCTGACCAGGAATGCCCACAGTCAACTCGCTCTCGCGGTGCGGCCTTACTTCCAGTCTGTGACGTATTACTCATCCCTTTTCCCTCCGGTATGCCTCTTCAGTTTATGATCCTTCTTTAGGGCCCACATATTCCCGCGTCCTTTTTCCTTGGGCTCTTTTTCTCTTCGATACTCCATATATCCGTGTACAAATATGAAACGTCAACACAGTGAGTAACGCAGTAAAACATCTCCATGTGCAATCCACTCAACTTGACGCTTGGGGCATCCCCTTAGGTCTTCCAAACCAAGTCCGTGTACGCGTTCCGGATCCTCAGTACCATGCCATTTGCAGCCTCCCCCAGGTAAGTTAACATTGCCAATAGGCTTCGCGGTTGTCACTTTTTGTTTACAAGGCTTTTTCAAACAATAAGGACATTACAACAAATAGTAATATGTCCGATACGACACCCCCCCCTGTCGTAGATATCATCTACATAGCTGCAGACCGACAATTTACCGGATCCAGCCAGACAAGAGATCACGGTTCAGGGGCGGAGTAATCTCGCACACAGACGCTCATGATATCCCAGTGCTGGAACCGGTCGTAATAGATGCCAAGAGGGTTTATGTGCCAGACTGAGGGCGGAGGGCGCCTGGAAGGGCTAACGACTTTGGATCCACGAGTAAAGCCGAGTTCCCGCCACGCGCGTGGGTTTGGAGCCCAAATCTGGGGAGATTCCAGACAGGTGAGGCCAGCCATGGTCGTCGGAAGTGGTATAGGCAAGGGGGAACCAACTTCAGAATGCCGGAATCAGGTTGAATTCAAGGGTAAAAGTGGGTACAAAATCAATATTTGAAGGGTTCAGCTTCATACGAGTTGAGGTGGTAGAGATAGGGTGGCAAGGTTGAATATTTTCTCCGATTTCTTTGACATTTCTTCTGAAACAAACACATTCATTAGACCGTGAAACCCGCACCAATATCGGCAGGCTTCCCGTTCGACTGGGGCTGGGGGCATGCGGAGCAATCTAACTGCTTTTTAGACCTGAGGCCGATGGTAATCGCGGGTTAGCTGTGACATTCGGGACATAACCCGCTTTTTTTAGGAAAGATGAATTTCGCTCGAAACTCTACGAAAGAGATGAGCGGAAACGCGAATTAGGATTACGGATGTATGAACCACAAATAAGGTGGGTACCGCCCCTGTTGCACACGGTGTGCATCCGCCTCTCGTTCGTCCATCTGTTCGACGTTGTGCGCGGACTTCCCGTTCGACTCGGGTCAGGCGCATGAGGCAATGCTCTGACTTGTTTTTTGTTTTGTGTGGATGCGCAGGGTCCAGGGATTTTGATTAGATTGATAGGGCTTAGTCGTTGATTGAGTGTAATGTGGTTCGCTGGAGAAAGTTGGCGGTGCGGGAAATCTTTCTCGAGTTGCGCAGTTGAGATAAGATGCAATCGCCATCTTCTTGATACACACCTTGTTTGAATTGGCTCAGAGCCCTATAGGGTAAAATGGGAAACCTATTACTATTTTGTACCCAACACCTTATGAGTCTTTGCCAGAAGAGATAAGTAGCGGCGTAGTGCCTAGTGAGTTAGCGGTAGGAATAGTATCTGCAATAAATCAACAACGTGGTTAAGTTACTGTGTGTAAAGTGCAAGTTTTGAAGAGGGTATGAAGTGCAGAAGATTTTCATCCTCTTTATATACTCACTGTCGGAGTATAGAGTCATAAAGACTCACCCCGGGTCCGGGTTAATTGACATTTCACGATACCGCAATCAGGGTGACTCGTTTCAGGTTGACTTGCTTCCGCAGCCAACCCGGGGGAAGGCTCGATGGCATAATTGTCTGGAATAACCGAGACCATGCTGGGCCCAGTGAAATCTGCTTGAGAAAAGCATCGGGCGAGGCCGAGCCGACCGCAGGTCGGGCGAGCGCCGAGCCCTTAATCCGTTCGTTATCTATGTTTGAGCTAATTAAAATAGGGCGCATTTTGATCTCACGTCGAAGTGCGAAGTTCAACGAATCCCCGAGATGCTCGAGGCAAAGTCCTACCCGAAGAATTAATGAATAACCCTTCGGGCAAGTTGAGTCTGTAATAGCCCATGGCCCTTGGTTCAGTCTTGATGTTATGGGTTACAAAGGCGATATTGGTTACTAAGACACTTTTGGGAAATCTGAACATTGACTCTACTCGAAAAGGTCGGTGGTAAAATCCCATAGGAAACGAAAGAACTCACAAGTAACATTATGACTGACCAAAGATTGATCCAGTAATCAGCAACTATCGAAACACAATCGGTAAAATATTTGTGACGCAATACAGATACACCTGGCTTCAAAACCAGCATACTGTACTATTACGACCATTGGTTCAGGTGACGGGTGACGGACCTTCGTGAACCGAATCAATTTGGCGTCGGCGACGGTGACATTCCAATTTTTGGGCTCAAATAGGGGCAAAAACTGTGACAAAACCTCGGCCGGCAGGTGTCGAGACCCACCGACCTTCCATTTATGATAAGTTAAGCTGATTGCAGATCAATGAATCACTTACCCAGTGGACCTTTGTGGTGACGGGTGACAACCCGTGAACCTTTGGTCGTAATAATACAGTAGTAGCACCCAACAACCTAGGTGACATTGAAGCCATTTGAGTAAACAGTATGCATACCAGGACTCAGAAGAGCGTACTTGCAGTGCAACATCAATTTTCCACGATTTCTTTCACAGCGCTGTCACGGGTTCAACATTGCCCGTTTCTCGACATGGCGCACATCAACTTGCGTGGGAATTTACCGATTGTGCGCTTGCGAGTTTCGCTGAAACCGGGCAACGTAAGTTCGTGGTTTCTTCTGCTGTGTAAATTGACGTAGCAGGCATTAAATAGGGCGGAAATCTCATCATAAGTACTTGTGAGTCAAGGTCTCTTTTAAATGGTGCATGAAAGTATGCTGGATTTTGACCGACAGTAGGAAACGGAATCACAAGGCAAAGCCACGAAGCGGCTGCAGAAAGACTCGTACTGCCATGCAGAGCAGTGGCCCCCAAGCACAAGTGGGTTTGTTGAATCGGGATGGACTGGCATCGGCGTGAGCGGGTTTTGGTGTTGACGTTCAGCACAGCCGTCCGATCTAAAGTGGTACGGTGGTCACGAGAGTGAGCGGGTCACAAGCTTTAAGAGCCACTGAATCCGGAGGATGGGAGTGGGCGCTGAATCTGGCAGCCTTGGAGGTAAAATGAAGCGCAAAGAGAGTTGCTACGAAAAGGCAAGACGAGGGCAAGAAAGTAGTTTGAGTCCGGATAGGAAAATTCGGCGGCCCCGACTCCAGGTGAAGGAGCGTAAGCCAAAAACGGATCTGGCAGAGGCGTCGATCCAGGGGGACGTTGCTCACGAATGGAGGTTCCGATTGACCAGTCAAAGGCACGAGGAAAAGCTTCAACCGCCGAAGGTTCCCTGCAAGGAAAGCGATAGACGACATGCGGGCGCATGGTGGTTGCTGGCAGAGATGCGGACCGGACGATCCGAGGCTGGGATCGACGATCAAACACCGCCACATCACTCCGCTCTTGCCTCTTGCCACCACAACGCCCAAGCCACCACTCATTTCTAACCCACCCAGCGCTGCTTATCTCACCCACCCCATGGCTATTCTTCTGTCCGCCTGCAATCTTACAACATAACGAGGTACGAGTTAGTTTGTTGTATTGTCTGTCTACGAGAGACCCGCCTTGCGTCTACCCGTCAATCTCCGCCCATGCTACGTCCAGCCTCCGCCCAGTACCTGCTCGCAAAACCTTCGATTTCACTGGCTTAGCACACCGCCCTTACTACGCCCTTTTCCCTCGTTTAACGCCGGCTTCTCGCCTAGCCAATTGGGTGCCCGGACGGCGTCTCAGATTTCAGACGCAGTCAATGTTGACACACAACCTTCAAGTTCCCCGCTCTCAGCTCCTGATTCCCCGTAGCTGTAAGGTGGACCTGTGTGGAATGTCATAAAATCTACGGTGCGTATACCCGTTCCGTTTTGCCGGCACATACCATCTTTCTCCCGGAGTCTAACCTTGGTAAGATATTTAACATATAACTTCAACAGCGTCGCCCCAAGTCCCGTTCCCCCTGCGTCAGTGCGCGCGCTGCTCTGGCAGTCGGGCATAGTCTGTGGCGCGTCAATAGACGTGTTCGCCACGTGCTTGTCTACCTACGCACGCCGCGCCTTCTCAATCCATCGGTCCACTTGATCTCGCCGTCCACGGTGCGTAACATCGAATCTTTCGTCCCCTTGCCCCTAGTAACTCTTACCCTGTTATCTAGCACTACCTACTTGCCTTCGCGCGGCCCCGCGTCTGAGTCGCACACGCACGCGCGCCGACAGTGCCGTGTACATACCTGCCTTGCGCCGCGCCTCATTCGCGATACCTCGGATGCGGTCACTCCCCCTTCTTTCAGTTCGCGCACCTGCGCCAGGTATGCTCTTATCGCATGATGTGGCTTCGTACACCTCGGTTTTCTCCCTTTTTTTAGGCATCTCCAGCAGTAATTCGACCATTGAGGACCTACCTCGCCCGAGTCGTGCTACTTCTCGCAAGCGGTAAGCTATCTCAATAGCCTTTCAAATAGTACTGACCTACGTGTTCTTCTATCCACAGGTGTTTGAGAAACGCGCGGAAGCTTAGGGTCGAATGGCCCACGGAAAGTTCTTGGCCTTTTTGCGCAGCCAAAAAAAATCAAATATGTCCCCCTTATACCGCCCGATCGAGTCGAATGGGCCTCTGCAGTCTCCCACCAACCTTTCGGTGCACGTCGTGTACGCCTCCGTGTGCTGTTGTTCAACGCATATTTACTCACGCTCAGATTTTGAATGGAGGGGCAAGTTAAAATCTATGTGGATAGTGCCATACTGACCCCGTGCTTCAGGAATGTCCAGTTCAGCCATGCGCCTCCAGCTCCGGTCACCTACCTCTTGTTCTCAGCCAAAAATTAACCGACGATCAGTACAGCATACCGCCCTCTCGAGTCGAACGAGGTCCTCGAGTTTCCCACAAATTGGGGAGAAATTGAGGTGCACCTTGTGCGCTTAAATGCGGTGTTGTTTAATGGTGTTCGGTGGCATGCATACTTATTGACGCTCTAGAGTGTAGAACGGAGGGGACAATGCGAATCTGAGGTACACCATATTGCCACCATACTTCCGTTACTTTATTTACCACGCAGTGTGCCAGACGAGAGGACTGCGAGCTCCGAGGTTATTTAAACCACATCCTTGCGGACATTCAAGTCCTCCGGTCGGGGACTTGCAAGATATTGGGGATCCGCCAGTCCGCATGGATTAAAACCTCCGTATTCATTGAAGTCAACCGCTTGTGGCCGTCCGAAGAGCTCATTGACAATCTTGCGTTCAGAATTGCTGCCTCGGTTGCGGCCGAGAAGGTAAACTCGTATCTCTTTCTTGTCCTTGACTTGTGTGACACGAGTGAATCGCGTGGTGAGATCCAATTTGTTACTCCCGTGCGGCATCGTATCCCCGTAGTCTCACTTCACCATCCGCCGACCCCACTTACTCAAGCGTTAATCTGGACTCAGAGCGACGACTAACACAGGGGGCAATCATCACCGCTTATTTTTTATAAGCGGTGAATGCTTGTTCGCGGCTTACTGCCGCCTTGTTGTCCGCTTATAATGAGAGTACCCAGAAATTACGCAAGCAGGCGGGGCCTCTGCGTGAGTTCGAACCTCATCGATAACATAGTTTTGAACAAATGCCCTCGACGTCCTCATACCCTCTACTGTATTTTTTCTGAGTCTTAGAAAGTCAAATTCCTCACCAAGGTCAGCCTAAACAAAAGTGGGCCTCCCTATTCCACGATGCATATGACGGTGTTGCTGTGCATAATGAGTGCACAAGGAAGCGGTTGTTGAGAGTAAAGAGGGCGGCAAGTATGGGGGGGCAACTGGGTGGGAGGAGAGGGGAAACAGCGGGAGTAGGTGGTTGCCACAAGAAGTGCTATGGAACCGTTACAGGGCACAAGGACTGAAAAATAAATTCAAGTAGATCGGGATGTTATTGTGCCTGGATGCGGAGGTCGGGTACATCAGCAATGAGCAGGATAGGATGTGCAAATCAAAGTCAGAATAAATGAGACGACAGAAAAGAAAGGAACGGGGGAAGTCCCAGACAGTCAATCGGAGCCGATCGCCGAGCCACGAGGCTTTTCAGACATGCCATCAATAAGCGGCGTGCAAGCATTCACCGCTTATTTTTTTATAAGCGGTACATCATGCCGCCTGTGTAAACGTTACAAGCTATCGAAGTTTGAAAGCAGGTTATCAAGGCTTGGTAGCGTTTGGAACGCGTCCGGATATACTCAGGGATGAGATTCATTGGTACCGGAAGGACCTCGTTCGAATCGAGGTCGGGCTATTGCTAAACTCCGACCCTTTTGCCCTGAATTATCTCGTTCATCCCGGGTCTCCGGTGGAGAGCTCAATTACAAATCGTCGAACTTTCTAAATGCTTGCCGTAAGATTTAAAAGCCGGGTCGGTTGGATAATAATTTCAACGGGGATGCATCGATGGCAATCCTCCTCTGCCGCTCAATCCAATAATGAACTGTGCCTGTGACTACCCCAAACGGCGGTCAAGTGGAAGGGAGAACCGTGGGACGCTGTTCGGACATCTTGGCGCTGTTTTGGTTTCACGGATACTGACCATGGCTGCCCTGCGGTCATTGTGGTTGTGAGGGAGTGATTTTCGCAGACTTTGACTGTGATAAACGAGGACTGGATGGTCAGGAACCAGAAAAAAGGAGTGTTCGAGATTTATGGACCGAGCCCGAGTCGAACGGGCAACGTTGCTGTGTTTATCTCAGTACCTCGATATGGGTTGCAACCGAGCCACCTCGCACCAGGTCCGGTGCTAACCACGGGGTCGGGGCCAATGAATCGGGGCGGAAAGGATGATACACGCACTCGCATATTATAACTGCACCTCGGTGGCGTGAGGATGAGCTCGACAAAGTGTGGGCCGTCACAAACTCGCGCAAGGAATTTAATTCCTCCGTTGCAATCTCTACACCGAGTCTCGGCAAGGGGTCAAGTAGTAGTAGGAATGAACGATTAACAGAGGAAGTGTTGAAAGAACTCACCTCAATTTTCCTTGAATTTATTTCGTGCGCCAGGTCAAATCCATGCGTACTCCCATGTGGACTTGGGAGGGAGCTTCAGCGTGGGGCGATAGAGGTCATTTTGCGCCCACATCGTTGAAATTTAGCCGGGAACGATGAGACAAAACACGAAAAAAATGGGCGCACCAGCGGAAAACCCCGCCGGGGATTCAAACTGCGTTTCCCACTTGCTGCGCGAACACAGAAGGATGTCGTCAAATGCATGTTACATCCCACAGGGTAGTGAGCATCAGAAGGAAGCCAACTTTACGCGTGTACCGCCTGTGAACCTGAGATGGTATGCCGCGCCTGAATAGGTGGGTAAAATCATTGCCGTGGTTAAATCCTGACACAAAGAGGTTCACAGAGAAAAGAGTTGTCTCGTGAGCCTAAAAGGAGCGCGCCCGGTCGAATGACCAAAAAGAAATTCCGAAGACAGTGATCCAAGGACCTGTCCGGAATCGAATCGCCTCAGATAAGACTCTATTAACGGTCGATGACCACAAGTCTTGATGCCTACAAGATAAATCGCCTGATGCCGAAGAGTAAATAAGCTGAGAATTGAGGTATGCGCGTGCCTTTGACCTGGGCAAACACGGACAGAGGGTGCGCGAGCAAGCCCGGTTGATTAGCGCCTTGGTCGAGGACCAGGACCAAACGCGGGGCCGCAGCAAATTTGCAGAGGCTCTCGGAAGATACATGCAGTACGAGAGTTCAACACTGTTGTCAGCGATAGCTCAGGGATGCTGCAGGAAATTCTCCCGCCAGGAAGAGGACTCCCAGACACAGGTAAGCGCGTAAGTAGCACAAAAGACTGTTCAGAGGTCGGATAATTTTGAGGCAGCACAAACGCCTGGTCAGAGGGATGATTGGCGTTAGTCGAGTGGCAAGACGTGCCAGCTCAGACTTGGAGATGATGGAGAGAGAACGGTAACTTGGTTGCTTGGCCGCGCCGGCCGGACTCGAACCGGGGTATTCCGCATGAATTTCGATAACTTATCCGCAACATGGAGCGGATGCATACCGAATGCTACAGGGGATGACTGGCGTGAAATCGATATAGGCTCGCGGTGTTTGTTATGTCCTGCATTAAAGGCTGAATATCCAGTCGGGCGAAAAAAAAGACCTTGTCCACATTGATTAAGACCCCGAACCAGGGTGCACCGCGTGGGTTGAACCAGATCAGCATTTCCCCAGTTTCAGCAGCTGCAATTAAATTCCACGGGGTCGTAGTCGTAAGATTCCAAGTCTTCCTTGAGGATGAGTGAGTTTAGTCAGATTTGAGGAAACAAGCACTCACTCAGCGATCCGCGCACCGCGAGTGGAATAGACCAGTATTTGTCTGCTGTCCAAGACACTTGAACATGCTTCGTTGGAGCCGTTGCCGGACGTCTGTCTGTACTAGTAGAACGAGAGAGAAAAAGATCCGGAATCTTCTCAAGACCCCGCCCGGATTTGAACCGGGCAATTCGGGGTAATTTAAGTACGGCAATTGCGCAAGGCAGCGGGTGCGTACCAAAGGTTAAGGGGTCGTGTTTTCCAGGGGATGACTAGGGTGAAGTTAAACCATTTCATGGGCGTCGAATCCAATCTATCGGATCGATCAACAGTCGAGAATGCCACCACATACCTGCGTACGCTGAGGAACGTTTCAACCGGCTGTGGATGGCTAGAGCATGAAGAGCAGCTAGAGCCCTCGAAAAGCACCTGGAGGCCCAGTTGCGTGAATGGAAACTAAGGCATCACAAAAAAAATAGGTGGCGATTGAGCGCGAAGTCACATGAAATTCAAAGGAGGGAGAAAGGAGAGAACACTCACTTTACTTTCGCTGTTGGATCCGTCAATCCGCACCGCGCGAATGAACGCAGTCCATCCAATCGAACAAGTAAATTTCTAGTGCTGAGGAGATATTCAGCGGTAAAGAGGTAGACTGCGGGGATCCTCGTACTGTATGTTCGCCCAGACAAAGGGTAAATTGACTAAAAAAAAGGGAGATAAGACAAGGAGTGCCGAGACGCCGTCCGGACTACGGACTTGAACCGGGTATCATGATTCTGGGTGAGGGACCTAGCTGAAATCGATTGGATAGATAACGACCACGATTATGCATAGCGCCGCTGCAAAAGAAAAGGAAAAAAACAGTCCTTGCGTGCGTGAAGACCCCATCCGGAATCGAACCGGATTATCATCATGATTCGGCGTGAGGTGCACGTACACTGTGCCAAACGCCACGGGGTTTAATTGCACCTAACCTTGACCAACTTGACATGCAAGAAAGGATAACGTCCCCCGAACTCGAAGCAGAATTGACAAAGGCAAAGCGGGAGGGGATTCCGGACGCGTACGAGGGATTGGTCGAGGCGTGCAGAGCAGGACGAACACAGAACAGGCATTTTGCTGGCGCTGTCTTGAATTTTCGGGCGTCTACCGTGGTGGCAAGAGGCAAGAGATCAACAAGAGATAGGCGGCGAAATCAGAGTTTGATCCGTCGACACTGCCACATCGGCCTTCTTTCTTCCTACCACGATGTCGAATTTCTCGTCGCCCCTAATCCTCTTTCCCGGATGCTCAACGAGTCTGTAATTTCCATCCTAGCCTTTGTCACATCCAAACTGGGTCGTAGTTTTCAACTTTAACTGCGCCAACCGCCTCAACGCTCGATCGATGGAAATCGCATGCCACCAACACGTCGCCAACCGCACGCCCGCTCCCTAGTCTCCTGTCGCTTATTCTTTTCCCATCTGCGCCGTCCCCGATGTCTTTTGCGCGGCAGCTCAATAACCCCGCGACTAGGAACACGCTCCCCGTCCTAATTTTACTCACAATTGCGTCCCTCAAACACTCACCGCAGCCACCACCCTGCGCATGGGAGGATATGGGGACGGTCCACCGCACGGTCCGTCCGGGCGAGTCAAGTGTGCTTTCGATCGGGGTACGTCTCCTCGCCCTTTCCCTCGTGTCAGTATTGTAGAGTAACGTTCCTTTTGCCTCGTAGGGTTCCCTAGTCCCTACGCGGCGCCCCCACACCTTCGAACCGGCGCACACGACGCGTAAAGCACACCCGCGCGACGAGCGGGCACTTTTCAGCTCTCGATCTGAAGTTGCTTGCGGCCCAGCATTCAGGACCTTCCACCCCTTTGTCGCTGCATGAATCAATCCATTTCATGTTCGGCCTCCCTCGCGTCTCCCTTTCCGGAAACTCGATTTCATGCAGTATTTCTTGCTCCAGCGACGTTCTTCTGCTAGCGGGTACATGTACGTCTAGTTTTGCCTTCTTCGGTTGTTCTGTATGAACTCTGACCGAGAGCTAGATAGCAAGAATATACGCTGACCGATACTTGCGCGCGCTGAGGAAACGGACTCTTTGGAGCGAATGTCGAGCACCTCTTGTCTTCTCGCTCTTTCTCGCCTGCGCGCGCTATTGTGTGCGTGGTTTCTTCCCTCCCTCATTCCTTTTCCGGACGCTGACCGAGACGTGTTCATGGTGGGCAGATACCGGCACGACAGCGAGGAGGAACTAGGATGGGTAGAGCGAGCTCATGGTCAGCGGGAGGAGACGGGCCATATGTGGATGGCGACGGCTACGCACGCAGCGGCGGTAGGACAATTGAAAGGTGGGTCTGTATATCTTCTACTTTCATCTACCTTCTTTCCGTTCCTCTCCTCTCCCTCAGCTCACTCCCCATTCATTTGAAAGACCCCTCGCACCACACGTCAGACGCACCGGGCGAACACCTTCTGTCCGCGATTCGAAGTTGCTGGCCGTCCAGCATCCACGGCCTTCCACGCCTTCCCTCCCGTTCTTTCTGCTCCTGCCACGTCTTTCTGCTCGGATGTACACTGGCATGTACGTTTCCTTTTGCATTCTTCGTTCCTTCCGGACGTTGACCATAATTTTGACAATTAGATTGTGCGAGATCGATACTGGCGCAGCAGAGGATGAGAGGCACCCGCGCGGCGGAGGAACAGAGTCTTTTGGGCGGGGACGTCGAGCACTGCTTGTCCTTTGAGCGTCTTTCTCGCCCGCCCGCGTGTTTCCTTCCCTCCCTCGTTCCTTTTCTGGACGCTGACCGAGACGCGTTCATATCGAGCAGATATCGACAAGACGGTGAGTACAACCTATAGATGGGTGTAACGACGTCAGCGGGAGGAGACGGGTCATATGTGGATGAGCGACGGGCGCAACCGAAAGGTACGTCCGCCTTCCACTCCCTTTACCTTCCCCTCCCCACCCTTCGTGTCACACCCATTCTTCCTGCAACCTTCTACGCCTCATAGTTGTGCTGACTAACTTGGGCCACAGATACTCAACGTTCGTGCCGTAGACGACTGACTCTGCGCGCGCGCCATCCCGCCCATGAAGGGACGACCTTGATTTCAAGGAGAAGCCGGGTAGGGAATCGGATGGACGTTTCGGTGTGTGTTCTTGTCTCGTTAATTTCCTTTCCTCTTCCCAGCACCTTTGTAGTTGTACCGACAACTTGAATGCTGATTTCTCCTTCAGAACCCTCCTTCCTTGTGCCCAAAGGCGCAGCACGCTGTGCGCGACCATCACCTTCCCCGCGTGCTCCGCGTATGCCTTCCTGGCAGCGAACTAGGGTTGCGCGGCCGTTGGATATCACATTGAATATCGGAAAGAGCAAGGTGGATTCTGGCGGAGGGTCCCCGTCCTGTGATGACGGAGGAGTCGCCGGCCCTTAGGTGCGTCCTCTTCTTTCGTTAATCTGAGCCCATCTTCGCTTGCGTTCACAGTAGCGGTCAACGCAGTAACTTTTCCTTGTCCTCGTCCTATGTCGGGGTGCACATGTTTTCGTACTGACAGAACAATCCAATTCGCCCATGTTTTCCATCGCGCTCATCCACCATCCGCGATACCAACACTGCGTCCGTTTGAAACGCAGCTCTACCACCCGCCCCGACGTTTCACCGGCGCATCGGCCCTCGACCGCACGTTTTCCTTCACGCGCCACACGCCGAACTCTCACGATACAAGCGACACCGCCGACGCGCTCACGCGCCTCATTTCCTTCCTGTCCTCCTATTCCCTCGCCTCCCCATGTCAGTCCTCCACTGGATTCGACTCGTTCACGCCGCGCATGTGTGGAAAGCAACCAAGATTCCAAGCCCCCAATGCCATGTGTCCCAAACAGGCATTCTCTTCGCGCTGGCCGAGGCTCGAATCGGACGAGCGACACCCACACCATGAATCGGTTCAGCTACTTGCATCGGATGGAGGTGCCGACTGTTCACTGGGCCTCTTTTTGCGGTGGGAGTTTCTAGAGATATGTATGCACTTGCGCGTTAAACTTGTATTGAAATTTTCCACTTTGAGATCTATAGCTTGAGAGGCCTTCACCGTCACGACCTGCCTCGTGAATTATTTGCTCGGCGGGTTAGTAGGCTTTTTAGTTCTACTCCGGAGCGAAGTCTTGATTGCGGCTCCGGTTTGGTTTCATTTTTTTGGACCACCCTCGTTGTGCAGGTCAAGTTTCGCAGAACCTCGACCTTGATCGATCCCAAGGAGCATCTGCCTTGTAATTGCCAAGCTACTGGGGAACCTCGGCCAGAGTAAGCACTAATGCGCCCGCCTAATTCAATTCCAGCCTGATTTTCCTGTCCAACGTCAGGGCAATTACGTTGCAGGGAATAAGACCCCGTAGCCTTAGGTATGCATCCCCTCCCCCAGCGACGGTATGGCTTACGCGGAATATCCCGGTTCGACTCCGCAGTCTTACGCAGTCCGGAAAATGGGGGGGTTTTTTTTTGTTCTAGACCAGCCCGATTTTTGGGGGTACATGGCACGCGAAAATTACTGACGTCCTTTCTCCCCCTTCTACGTTCTGAAACAATTAAAATTACTCCTGAGCGGCAGAGCATTACCCACCCCACTCGCAGCAGCGCTCGCCACTGTACCGCACGCACGACATTGTTTCCCTACATGCTTGTTTCACATCACTCATTCAGGGATCCTGTCGTCAAACTCTTTATAATCGGTGTAGCCCGCGTGCCGCGGCAATGCCCGCTATCTGCCTTCAGCATTGGGATCTACGATCCATCTCAAGCAAAAAAAACAAAAACTTGGCAAGACGAGTGGGACGAGAGCGTGCAAGTATTACAGGGCAAGAGGATAAAATATGTACAATATAATAAGGTAGCAACCGAAAGCACGTTACGGGTATGTATAAGAATTACACCCTGGTCCAAATCCCGTCAGTCAAGCCCGACAAAACTTAGTAGGAATAACATACAGGAAGGCAGACCGAGATAAATGGCAGACAACTGTATTGAAGGCATGGAAAAGATCCAAGGGAGGAGATGAAGGGTAGCGCACGGCCCTCGCTCGGGTATTGTGCAAGCATTGATTGGACGCAAGGAGTCGGCGCGCTGATTTCCTGCAAGATATTAATACATTAACTTACAGTGAAAAGAAGTGCAGATTACCCACTCTGACTTCGGTGGCTAATCAGGGGCCAAGAAAAGAAGCTGAAGATTCCAGATGTGCATATTCCAGGTGGACGAACTTCTCTGAAGAGTGAATGTGGCGAGATTGGCTGGAGCGGGGACAGTACTGGTCGAGGGCCCGATACTGTGTTCAGGACGTGGTTGAAAGGAAGGGAATTAGGACCAAGCATCTATGGGCGAGAATAAGTACTCAATTGATATTAAAAGCAGCGGATTTGCATACCTGTTCAAGCTCGCATCATGCTAGGACAAGGACGAATGCAACTGAAAAGAACACATCGCATTTTGGGTCCTTTGAGGCGGAGTACAAGGAGGACAGTCGAGAAGACGCATGGACCGCACGCATGGTTGAGACCGCGGGCATTGGGGCACAATGAGTGGGCGTGTCAGAAAAGCTACTGTTTTTGCCGCTTGTTGGCCTTGTGGGACTTCGGGGTGGAAGTATCATCCAGGCGGCGCTTGCGGCCTGGGGCAGGCCTGGGAGGAGGCTGAGAGATGGGGGGAAGGAAGACGAGTTGGCCGGCGGCGCGAGTGAGTTGGCTCGGGCCGGAGTTGATGGGGGTGTCAAGCGGCAAACGCTCGCGTGGCTGCGGCACGGCCGCCGTCAAGACCGCATTGGCGCGCTGCACCTGATGCAGCCTGACGCCAACGTCTTCGGTCTCGACAGGTTGAGCGACAGAGGCGGCACTGAACTCGGATCGCAACTGGGAAGAGGCTCGGTCGACCTCCTCCGGCGTCCCGAACGACTGAATAGTCTTCAGCGCGTGGAATCGGAGTCGACGAAATTCGAGGCGCAAATCTTCGTTCTGCCGACAGCAAATCTTCTCCTTGGGAAATGGAGTCAATATTACCAGACCATCAAGCGACGTAGCCCGTGAGACCATGACATACGGGGATTCACTACCCTTGCATCCCGTGAAGTTGACGATACAAGCAGGTAAGGTCTTCCCTTGCGCTTTGTGGGCGGTCATTGCAAACGCAGGCATGACAGGTAGCTGTGTTCTGTTGATTACCTGTGTCTTCTTCGAGTGCGGGTGCGTGAACTTGATCTGTGTTGTGTCTCGCAAACTGACTACATGATGCAGCGGTAACTCGGGCAGAATCCCTGGGGTTGTGTTGGGAGCGTCTATGATGCAAGACAGCGCATATCGCTTACCATTTGGTCCAATCCTGTACCTTACACTTATCAAAGTTCCTGTGCAGCCATTGACAACACCTCCCTCGACGTCGAAATTCTGTGAGATCATCACCGGCATACCTATCACCAACGGAATTTTACCTAGGCGTGAGTTCGTTTTCCCTGAGTCTGCTTGCATCAGCTTCTCCAACAGGACGGGATTCGTAACCGGGGTGCGTTTCGAATGAGTGTCTTGTGCATAATACCAATGGAGAGGACGCCCAGTCTTTATGGAAAAATCTTGCGCCATTTGAATGTTCAAGGTATCCTTCATCGCATTTTCGGCCACTATTATTGGTGCTGAACTCCACTTATCGCTGTTCCAGTCGATGTCTAGTCTGCTCGCAAGGCGTGTATTTAACAAATCATAATCTGCCGTTGTGCATCGACCCTCCCGTAGCCTTTCGAGCAATTCGACGAACGGCTGATTTTCTGGACCGGGTTGGCGCATAATCTCATGCAGAAACACGACACTGGTTACAGAGAGCCATAACAGCTTGCCGAACACTATTTTTTGTCCCTTCTTCGTTCCAGCGCTGGCGATGGTTTCTTTGTCTAGGTGGGCGTACAATCGCTTCTGGCCCACCGGCGGCAGTTGTGCAAAATCACCTGCGAATACAACACTGATACCTCCAAATGCCAGGTCGTTACCCTTTGCGATGCTGAGGGCACGGCTAATGTCATACAAGAATGAACATCCGACCATCGAAATCTCGTCAATGAACAAGTAGTCCACGCCCTCCCACATCGACATCAGATCACGCTTGGACTTTGCACTCAGAGCACTCCGATAATGGTCCCCGAGCATCAACGCGGCATGAAGAGTCATCCCGGAGATGTTTCGCGCGGCAACTCCAGTATACGAGGCTAGCCTGAATCTTCGAGGTTGCTGACAGGTCGTGAAGAAATCTTGTAAGGCGTCAATCACTCTTGATTTCCCAGTCCCACCCGGTCCGCCTAAATGCATTCGCAGTGGATCACGCCCTTTGGCTATGCTATGTTCGGCTACAATAGAGAAAGCTCTAGCTTGTTCGGCATTGAGGGTGTGTTTGGCGATCAACGTAGGCAAGTCTGATGTCTCTTTGGCCGCGGCAGATACTAATTCCTCGTCACGGTCAATAAGCAGGTCAGTGTCGCGAAGGGTCGGTTGCATCGGAGTGGAAAGAAAGTCCCGAAATGCTGATCCATCCCGTATGCCGGCGTCACCCTCAGTTGGTCTAAGGTCAGTCCTGTCGGTCGCTGCACTTACGGTGCTTAATGCGGACCGTTTAGAGGCTTCCTTCCGCGCTTCGTAGGTCTTCGTCCAGAGAGCTTCGGAGACTGGGTGATCCTCGTAAACGGGAGTATGCATACTGAACTCAGCCGATTCGGGCGGCGCAGCAAAGCCGGGGCGACCGAGCAAACCACAATTCTGGGCATGTTCCAGCGCTTTTAGGATATCGTCTCGAGAACTCTCTGCGCGCATCGATCGGGCGGCCTCCATCGAAGATAAGTGGTCTAGCAATGTCTCGTCCGTCTCTTCACCGAATTCATCAGATGTGGAACGACGACTAGTTTCGAGAGTCAAGCCGGCCCTCCGGCGGTTGCGGCGGTCTGCATAATGGGCGTCGCGGCTGTCTTTGCATTCGTGCAGCAACTGCATATTCTCGATGCGCTCCAAGTTCTCGGGAGCACAGTGGGGTAAGAACTCTTCATAAGCTGCTCTCCAGGTCTGACCAACTTGCCTCAGGTCACTTGCATGGCGCCACGGCTTGAAAAAAATGAGCATAAGTCGGGCATGCTTTTCAATGAACGCAGAATCACTTCTTTTAGGGAGTGCGGGACCGATGGGAACAGGTACTCTGCGATTCAAAAAAGACCGAACTTTAATGACATGAGTTGCGTCCTCCAGATGACTTTTTTGGAACGAGACACGAGGGCGAGAATGACCTTCATAATCTAGTATGTTGTCCCTCGTCCAAGGATAATCTGGATCTTCTGCTCCTCCATCGTCACTTTGATGCTCCTGGTCCGAATCATTATCTGTGAATATCCTGCGCTTAAGTTTTAGCTTTTCGGTCTGCGCCACGAAATCCCAAACAGAGACATTTTCAAGCAACTCCCCTCTCTTCTGGTAATCACAGGCTTGGTTCGCAGTCGGAACGAGCTTCCCAGCGCCATCCAACGTCAAGGTGATATCATCGTGGTCATCCAAATCCGCCATGGTGTCATCCACAATGTCCGATTCACGCTCAATTCCCCGCCCCTGCATGTGCATCGGATCTTCCTCCTCCTCATCTTCTCCTACCGTGTCACCGAAATCATCGTGATGGTCATGTTCAGAATCGACATCCGCTTTGACTGCCTCTTCTGCCAAGTCCGGGGAAGACGACGAATCGACAACGGGAACAACCTTAATTGGATAGCATTCAGGGCTTGGATCCTCCTTGTTTATGAAGACCTCGAGGCTGGTCCAAAACAGGTTGGCATATTCATTATCGGTGAAGTGGTCTTCGAAGTCCATCAGGTAGGACACTACTTGCTGAGCGGACATTTCCTGTTTGGATATCAGAGAGTGTGCACATCGTTGAAGTAATCGCTTTGCTCGCGCGGTGAGGTCGTCTTCCTCGGCATTGAACTCCCCAAGTTTATGTACAGCACCCTCTAAAGCGGCGTACGCGACATGGGCTTGGAGCTGGGATTTTGTAATGTAATCCGTGATGTAATACAAGATAGCTTTTGCCGCAGGACCAGACCCTATGAATTTGATGTCCATATTGCAGCGTATAGCGCGGAGCATGGTCTCGTTGAAATTGTTCACCAGCCCGTCTAGACAACGCAAATGGAACTCTCCTGTTTCTGGGTCGAAGACGCTAATGGGTGTCTCGTTATCTTTGTCGAGGTCGAAGCGACAGTCTTTCTGGGCGGATCCTTTCCAGTATTTATAGCATGTCCCAGTATGGCGATGTCTCTGGCAGCGTTCCGCAAGGTTGTGCAAATCTCGTTGCTCAGCGTCAGACATATCCTCTGGTTTGACACCCGGACCAGGACCTCGCGTCGCACATGGATGGCATTTAGAGAGTGGAGTTTCAAGATCACATCGTTCAGAATCTGGGGGGATGGCGGTGGAGATAGTGTCGTCGAGGAAGGTAATTAATCGCTGTTGAAATTCTATGTTGCCGCCGTTCTCGAGAGCCTTTTCCTTTATCTCGTTGGGATTGAGTCCTCCGGCCACCCATACCATCATATGACAATGAAGACTTCCTCGGCCTTGCGCTTCCACCGTTCCGTAATACGCCTTGACGACACCTAAGATGCCACCTTCTTCGGGATTTTCTGCATCTGGATCACACCCGAGGATGGTCTTGATGAACGCCTTGAGGTAGATGTTGAAAAATCTAGCAGCCACTGAAGGATTTCGAGCTATAGTGACCGATTGCTGAACATAATCTGGAATATCCTTAGGCAGTAAAGAGTCGAGATTGATGTCGTCTCCGGCAAGGAATTTGACGAGAGGATTGTAGACATCGGCGGGGTTGATGGTAATGTAGAAACTCGGAAGACCTTTATCGATCATTAGTGCCCTGATCTGGTTGCGCATGACCAGTTTGGACTGGGAGGAACCTGGCACACAGGAATTTATGAGACTAACCTCCTTCATGAGGCGTAAGACCCGACGCTCTTCGGCATTATTGGCGGTGATATTATCTCCTGCGGCAACGCGTTCAGAAACAATATGAATTGTGGCGGGGGAGACTGTGCCAAATTGAGCAGCTATATGGTCAAAGTTGGAGCGTTTTGCCTTCAAATGGGTTCGGAGCAAGAGAGAACGGCGTTGAACCATGTTGAATGCAGTGAACAAAAATGAATAATGTTCTTGGAATCGACGGTCGGCCAGGTTGAATAAATGTTTGATATGACGCTTGAATCCGAGAGGAGTACGACGATTTTTGTCCTCCGGACCACCAAGCCCATAAGGAAAAAGTGTTGGATACATCATGGGAAAGAGATGGGGATTGTTGAACTCATTGGCCGGATTTGGATCATGCGGAATTTCGACGTAATTGGATCCGGGTTTTTTCAGATGTCTGAGTGCAGCAGATTTGAGTTCACTCGAAGGAGCATTCCCATCGACATCAGTCACAACGACACTCTCGAAAGGAATATTTGAGGGAGGTGGTTGGAGGATGTCGGACAGATCCGGAACTACAGGTTGTGATGAGCCAGGCACGTAGTCAGAGGTGGTAACATCGATGCCGGCGTTGGGGATTACATGCTCAATGTGAAAAGGGAGGATAGTTTCGTCGGGTAATTTTTCCAACTCTGATTTGTCGATAAGGACTTCGTGGTAAAGATGATTGTGGATTTTCAACCAAGCAAGAGCATCCAGGACACGTTCTTTTCGAACGATCAAAGGGCTAGCCTTTTCTTTAAGCCACTCCGCTGTGGGCGGTTTGGAACCGACGAAAACAACACAAATCGGAGTGGTGACATCGGAGATAGATGGCGGCAGAGTTGTGGCGATAGCGGATGGTTTTTGAGGATAAACGATGATATGTCCCCGAACGCCACGCTGCGCAAATGGGATACTGCTGTCCGAGTCTTCCCTCAATTGGATTATCCAACACTTCGCTCTACACAGTGCAATCATGGCTTCTTCGACAACGGTGAGACCCTTCAACTCAGCAGGTACAGGTCCAAGATAATTCCGGTTTGCTGTGGAGAGAGCAGGCACTCGTCCGGCTTTGAGATCAGTTCGACAACGCCGACATAGGACAAGCACAGTATCCATTGTGTCGGGGTCAATTTCGAGGCACTCGGGGTCAATCAGCAAACTCTGGTATGGATGATTATCGGGGAGCGGCATCGGCGGATCGGGACAACGAGGATCCAGCCAAGGAACGAGAACATCAGCTTCGGGGTCTATAGGTTCTTCATCTCTGGATAGTAGTTCCTCGTCGTCCACGTTGATAGACTCATCAGGCCGTTTCAAAAGGCTGATATCGAAGTCCTCGAAGGACAGAGTACCCTTATGATCTATTGGACAGTTCTCAGTGCAGCTTCCACAAACAAAGGTGGCCAAGGTTGAACTCGAAATCGCAATGTTAAAGTTGGCTTCTAATTTGCGTTTCAGGTGATCCGGTACAAACTTGAGGCCAGTTGAATTTGAGCTTCGCATGCAATCGTGCTCGAGCCTTTCGAGTACTCCCCGTGAGAGTCAGGCCGTCTTCGCCATATTTTCCAGTGATCAGACTACGGAGGAAGGTTTTCAACCTTTTGCGTAACTGTCGGAGGTTGTCCGATTCACGGAACTTAATGTCGTGCATCTGCAATAATCGCTTTAATGCACGCGAGCGAAGAACGGGGGCAATTTGACGAAGAATGTGGATTTGAAGACAAGTAGCAGGATCATCCCCGGTTCCGGGCGTAGGCGTCTCAAAGAAGTTGTGCTCCATAGAGGAACAAGCCAATGGGGAAGAGTACCCTTCATGAGTGGCGCACGATCCATGGGTGACGTGATGAACGATAGAGGCTCGTAGCTGCTCACTAGTCTTCGCTTTAACAGTCTTTATGCCGTGGGATTGTGCAAGGACGAGGAGGGAAGCCTTCGGTAAGTCTTCCAGTCGATTAAATAATTCACGGATCACCGTACTTTCCGAATGGTCCCGAAGAACATTGCGCCGTCTTGTCGAAAGCTGGAGATGGAATCGCACTCTTGTTCTGTCAGGGAGTCCCATGCAGATCATCACAAAAGTTATGTGCGAGTCAGGCAGCCTATCCTCCGACGCAGACAGGAGGAGACTGAGAACTTGGAATACCATGTCGCGAGATTCCGGGAAGACGGAACAGAATTCTCGACAGTGGCACGGGTGTTCAACACGGAAAGCAGGATCACAGGCGTCAACACAAGAACCAGAGAGCAAATGAAGCAGCATGGCATTCCGGGCACCATTGAGCGTCAGATCAGGGTCACACGGAACGTGATGCGATTTCATTAGTTTCTGTAAATTCTGGTTGTCCATAGTAAAGATGTTCGCGTTCGGCAGTGGCGACAAGAAGAGACGTTCGAGCGCATCAATTCCTCGTTTCTCGACTTGTGTCAACAACGGCAGGACCGCAGTTGGCGCTCGGGGTTTCGACGGACCAGCGACAGGTGAAGTGTTTGCATTAATGGGCTCATAATGCATGAACTGGTCATTCTGGGGAAACGCGGCTGACGGACGACCTCGCGGAGCTCGGGGTTTCGAAGGGCCAGCGGCATCTAGATCATTACTATTAGATGGTACATAGGGGACATATCCGCGTTCAGAGTTCGAAGTTTCAAAGTTGAAAGTTTCAGAGTAGGTTTTAATAGGGGGGGCCGAGACGGAGCTAAACAAGTCAGAATGTCTTCATAAAAGCATGGAAAACACGGCGTACCTTGCATAGAGCCGTGTGAGTTGGTCGTCATGGGGTTCATAACGGCCTGGACTATGACTAAAACGGGTCAGACAGGACACTGAGAAGGACCAAAAGAAACATACCTGGGGCCAAAGGAACCACCGGTGCGGGTGGAGTGGCGGTAGAACCTGCGACAACATAAACGGAAAAGCCGTTGGTACGAACTGTGTAAACTCACCAAGGGGATGATGGGGATCGACAAGGAAGATCCAGGCATCGAAAGTACGGTTGAGACGATACCCAGAGACTTGCAGAAAGTCGCGGATATAGGCAGCCCATTCAGAACCAAGAACGACATCGAATTCGGACGCCGCATCCACTTCGCACTCCATGACGACCACAGTAAGGCCCAAAGCCAGGAACCACCGTTGTGACGAGTTGGCGGGTAGGATGATCCTTGCGGAGACTGTTGTAGAACGACGGAGACAGGGTGGTCCGCAGAGACGAATGATAAGACGCGGACGAAGCGGTGTGACCGTTAACTTGTATGAGAGACATGGTTGGTTGCTGAAGCACTGGCAGAGAGACCTTGGGTAGCAGTGTGGTTAGAGCAAGAGCAAAGGAGGCAGGCGAGGGGCAAAGGGAACCGAGGGATTCATTTAAAGCTGAAGGGGTGACGGAAAGGAGAGCGCGGCATCAAGGGTGAAATCAGATGCAACGATGTGATCGATGTTTCAGTGCCTAATTGAGGATTATTGCCAATATAGGTTTCTGGCATCAATTTTACGACCCCCAAAACCCACTATGAGATAGCGGGAATAACCACATCCGGTTTTCATTGCCTTTTGGGACGGTGCAGACTTATGTCTGATGCCGGACGTGCCGCTTTATGCATCAATGATTGATCACATCGCGGCAGAAAGGGGTGCATCATCAAGAGAAGAAAGGGCCGCGAAGCGGGCCTGTCGCTCTTGTGTGTAGTATGTACCCCCAGCTTCAACGACATCCCTCTGGTTCCCGGGTTGAGTCCTCCACTTTCTAGGTCAAGTTGCAGGCCCGCAAATTCGCGACGTCTGCCTGGCACTGGCGGATGCTTAATACTTGCCACCGTTTGCCATTCCATGTGAGTACTCAATTCGGCGCAACGGCAGTGGTTTCGTTCCAGTTTGGCCAGGGAATGATCGATGTTTGAGAGACCGAGACCGATCGATCGATTACTAGCTTCCTATTCAACCAACGAGTTGCCGCAGTGCGACACTCCTCACCTTCTTCTCCTCTACATGCTCGTCCTACCCATATATTGTGAGTAAACGGTTGCAAACTCCTGTTGCAGTGCACTGATAAACCGACTTTAAGCGCTCGGGTTCGCGCTCTCTACTGCTCAGGCAATTTTGGTTGGGTGCTCTCCTCCCGGACCCCGAACGAGCCAGCACCGATCTTGGGGGAGGAAAGGCCCTGGAGTGCGTCTCCTCATTTGGCATACTTCTCACTCTAACATGTCTTGCAAGCCTATCATGAAGTCATCGGCGTTATGTCCTGCTTCTCAACCTTGACTTGCAGGACTTGGATTCTCCTGTGCATTTCCTTCACTCAGTCTCACCATTCCAGGACTGAAACCTTCCCAGATTTTTCTTGTTCTGTCGCTCCAAGAGATATCTACCGTTCGTCGGTGCCGGCTGGCATGCGAACGCGACCCTTTTCCTGGCTGGGGGAAGACTCTTCTTCCGTGCGCACTTCCGTCGGCCCAAATAAAGTGCCCTTTCAACTTCAAAATTCTCTACAGGTAATATTCGGTCTTCTTCTCGCGTTCCATAGCGTAAAGTCCCCAATATTTACTGCCCTTGCGTCGTCCTGCACCGCCGTCGGCTTCAGGGCCCACGCTTGTGCCCCGCTCGGCATGCTCGCGTTCCTCCCGATTGCGGAAATTTTTACTTGTAAGCAATCACAATTCAACTCTGTCACCACAAACTCAGTTATCTGCGCCTCGGTGATAATCCGTCGCCTTGGTGTCGTCCGATACGGCTCGGCAATGGTTCAGCTACCCGTGCCTCCGCCGCCACCGCCGCCTCCTCCCCAGTACGCCGCTGCCTGGGCCATTGTCGGCGTTGTCGAGCTGGACAAGCCCGTCATTTCTGCCCAGTTGGGTGTCCCGCTGGCCGCACCCCGTGCAGGTTTTGGGTTTGGGTTTTGACGGTAAGGATTAAGACAACGATTGGTTGGGTGAATCCGGCTTAAAATCAGTGTGGGCAGCCCCCATTTTAAACTTAGCTTATTATCAATCGATATCCAGCCGTTTTTCTTTGTTCTCTTCGTTGTTTAGGATGAAGTAAACTTGAGATGCAACGCAACTAACGCATGACTGATGTGCTCAATGAGAATTAATTCAAGCTATTGATGATCGAACCGTGCCCTATTACTTCTCCCTTCGTTCAACTGTGTTTAAGTCAAAGCATTACGCAAAAGAATCTTTTCACAACCACCCATGTCTTCGGAGGGATTTGAACCCCCACCTTCCCCAACCGGTGGACTGCCCGCGATTCCGGTG